>JAIUND010000504.1:0-67233 GCA_034699125.1 Gisinianus flammeolus
TATTTTCCGCCATTTTTACAAATAAAAAAAGGGAGTAGAAAGTACACAATACTATACTGGCTAGTTTGTGGCATGGACTATGCATTGCCACAAACATAGAAAGTTTCCCAGGCCTGGTTCTTTTTTTATAGAATTTTGACAAAAACCGCCATTAATTATGTGCCAACCCAATAAATGGGGATGGGGGGTGAAGGGTGGGGGTGAAGGGTGGGGGTGAAGGGTGGGGGTGAAGGGTGGGAGGATGAGCGTTATTATAGTTACGTATAATTGCAAAATGGAGATGAATCATGAGGAAAGCGATTTAGCTGCCGCGCTAAATCCAGTAAATCTCTGTCCACATTCAGCGTAATAGGAACCACAACGTCTTTTCTTTTGCTTCTCGTCTCTCTTTCTCTTTCTCTTTCTCAGTCTCATCGTCGTGCATGTATAGCTGATGAGAATCCTGCTGATGGAAAACGTGACTTGGTTTGCCTCGTTCACGCCTGGAAAATAAACTGATATGACAATCACAGAAACTCACGTTTCTCTTCGTATTAATATTAACAATTGTTCTACGTTTGGTGACGGACCCCCGTCATGTGATGATGACGACGATGGCTTATCAACGGATTAAAACCAACCTATTTCTATCATTTGGGTGAATGAACGACCGTTCATCGATCAACCGACCAAGCAACGATAATGAAGGAAAGAGTCGTATTATATTAGGGCAGTTGACAGAGGAGTTGAGAAGGAGAAAACTCTCGTCTCCATTACAATGGATTTCCATTTCAATTTCAATTTCCCCCGCAACACATTCATCATTTGCTACTCCTTCTTCCTGCTCCCACTTTTTGGACTGGGCAGTTTCCCTCCCAGCAGCAGCAGTAGCAGCGGACTTCCAAGAGACTTACCACAGAAAAATGTGCGATTGGCGTTGGATCAGCCAGAGGATTGGCAAAAGCTTGCCTCTTCCTCTTCCGCTTCCTCTTCCGCTGAGGATGTCCAATGCGAATGCGGGGTGTCCACCTTCCTCAATTCCAAGTCCAATTCCGTCAACGTAAGTTTCTCCAAACACTTTGTCTGTCTCATGTCGTCCCCGAACCAACCCAACGGATGATGTACATCATCATCCATCGCTCACATTGTCAAATTGTAAGATTGTTGGTTTATTTAAAGGATGGTGGGGGGGAGGAGAGGATTGTGGGGGGGAAAGAGGCAATGCTGGGGAATTTCCCGTGGGCGAGTGTCCTCATCATCCGCGTGCGGGATGCCTCAATGGGTTTCCTCTGCTCTGCCACGATTATCAACGAGTGTTGGGTCATCACGTCTGCCCACTGCATCTACAATCGGACGGGGGCGGGGTGGGAGCAGATCATTCGGGTGGGGTCCTTACTCATGCAGGCGGGGGGTCAAGTCGTCCTCGCAGATCGCGTCATCCCCCACCCGGATTACAATTCCACCTCCTTAACCAATGACATTGCCCTCCTTCATCTCGCCACCAAGTTAACTTTCCGCCCAAACGTATATCAAAATCAATCAAAATATGGACACTTTTTTTTCCCAGCCAAACTACTGACAATTAGAGATTCGATCCGGAGTACTTATTAATTATTAATACATTAATAAGTACTTATTCGCTCGTTCGTTTGTTGTACTTAAATATAGATGGTGGGGGCGGCGTGTCTACCCTACAAATTCCAGGGGGGCGTTGGGTCGACGTTGATGGGGGAGGCATGGACGGCTGGGTGGGGGAAAACGTCGGAGAATGGCTCCTACGCCAACAGCCTCCAAATGACGAATCTCACCCTCATTTCCAACGCCGTCTGTGTCCAAATGGTAAACCAAATGAATCTGAAAATGCCGATTGTCCCCTCCCAAATCTGCACGTACACCCCCAATCACGACGCCTGCCAAGTAACGACTAACTATACACTCAATTCATTCATTCATCTATTTTTCATCCATCTCCATTCATTCAATTTTAAATGTGTGCGCCAAAAAATGTTAATGTTAATGGTTTTTTGGTAGGGAGATTCGGGGGCGGGTGTCGGAGTTTTTGATGTCACGACGAGGAGATTCTATGCGGTGGCGTTGGTGAGCTACGGCTGGGGCTGTGCTCGACGCGGGTAACATTATTTCCACGCCACATTCATTCATTCATTAAGCAATCATCATTTCAATTTCAATCGTTTTGATTAGGTAAATTAAGTTGTGTAAAATGTGTGTAAATGTGAATTAATTGAGGAAAGGCGTCCGGGAATTCACACGCGACTCACCGCCTTTCTAAAATGGATAGAAACGGCGACCGGCGTGGACACATTTTGCCACAATTAATATCAACTCCTCGACTCCACATTCTTCATCCCTTTCTTTATGGATTTAATGGATTCGCCCAAGAAGCGCAATTAAAAATTAAAAATGTATTTATTTTTCATCTGATCTGTACATAAATGTAATCTGTATTACTGTGTTTTGTACTGGATTTTTGTATGCACGCCATTTCTATCATTTACAATTTCCAATTGTCATTGGAAATGATACGGTGTCATTTTTAAGGATCCCACTTTGACTTTTGACACGCCTAAAACGTAGACGGACACGAATTCCCAGGTTACACGGGCACGGATTTAACCATGTGAAATCCTCAATATCTACATGGATTCCATTTAAATGACATTAAATAAGTTGACCGTTTTTGCGAGGAGATTCTTTGTAAAATATAAAGTGTACATATTTACTTATATTGTAAACACGAACAGAGTGGAAATGAATGAAACAAGGAAATGAGAAATGAGCATATAATATATTTATTATAGTGATGATGAATGATGGAGCAGAGCAATAAGTGGTGAGAAATATTGAATGGGCTGCGAGTTGAGATTCATTCCCTGCTCTGTCCATCCTGTCGTCCATCGTTTACAGTTTATTTTATGGGTTATCAAACGATCATGGAGAGCTCATTAAACGGATGGATGGACAAAAACAAATATGTACTTAACAGGATTCATTTGACGACCAGAACATAACTCGAGGATTCCATTTCTTTTGTATAATGCGGATTCTATTGCATGAATGAAGAGGAGACTCGATCTCGTCTGAGATTGTCTGCTTCTGCTCCTGCTTCGGCAGAGACCCATCCAAATTTAATGTATTTGTATTTATTGAATTGATATGTCGTCATTTAATAAACATGAACATAAACTCGATCACTCCTCCATGAGATTGCCGTCGTTAAATTGCGGATTGAGATGGACGATAGGAAAATCATAATCATAATAAAGGCCAGGCATTCACAAAGAAGATGACGAATGACGAATGACGATGACGGGCATGAAAAAAAGGGGGGGAAATGGGAAAAGAAGGGAGAATCGCCAATTGGCCAAGGTCGAGCATCAACGATCGATCCTCGCTCCACTTCCACACATTTATTTATCACTATTTACACACATTTCCACTTTTTTCACCATTTCTTCTTCTTCTTCTTCTTCTTCTTCAGGTTCTCGTTAATCTGGATTCTGATGGGGTTCGCATTATTAAATAAATGAATAAATATGCTGTTGCTGTTGCAGTTTGTGCAGAAGGGGGCGGAGCCAATCGCCAACAAAAAAAATTAATTAATTTCTTGCTCATCTTGATCTTCTTTTCATGTCTGTTTTGTTTGTCCATTCTGTTTCCCTTTCTATCTTCATTTTGCCATTCCGCGTCGCGTCGCGTCGCGTGCAAAATCCACCACAGCAAACACATTCATTCAAAATCACAATCAGTGTGGATTCCAGGAAATTACCTTTACAGGTTTCCAATATTTTTTTGCCGGCGGGCGACAATGAGGCTCATTTCCATACCCACACAAACAATCACCATCCATCCACATCCATCCATTGACATTCACATGCACATTCACACCCCAAACATTAGAAAAGGGAGCAAAAGGGACATGAATTCCAATTTCCAATGCATTGGGATATTTATTTATGTAATTATGGCAATTAATTTACGGCTACATTCACAATTCCGCAATTTACAATCAATTAGTATTAACAAGTTGGAGCGTGTGAACGGTGAACAATGGAAAGGATACGGGATTCATTTAATCATTTAAATATGTATAGTCAAGTAAGTGAAGGAATGAATGAATGAGTGAATGGGCCACTTGACTTACATTTGAATGGCATAATTATGGATTAATGGAGTTGGAGTTGGATGAAGTTAGGTTATTAGAGAGAGGGGAAAAGGATTGAAAAGGATTGACGGACGAGGTGGTCCGCCGTCAAACGTCAAGGCTTTACTCTTTACACTTTACACAGTTTGCACTTATACACGCTTGTTTAAGAAGATTCACTTTCCACTTCCACATGCACACGGATGCGCCTTCATTCATTCATTTATTCCCCTTAATTCTCATTCTTCTTCTTGTTTATGCAAGGAAAAGCAATTACAGATGTGTGCGTCCGTCCGTCCGTCCATGCAGGTGTGTGTTTTTGTTTGTGTGTTTGTGTTTTTGCACATACATACAGTTAGCAAGTTATCGCATCGTAATTAGCGTCCTCAGCGACAACTGTTAATTAACTGGGAGGAAACGCTGCCATTCTCCATTCCCTTTCATTTCATTCCGATTCCCAATGAAATGAACTCCTCAATGCGAATGTACAAGAGGAACAACCAACGAACGGAATCCACACAAACAAATCCATCAGCAGATTAATTTCGTGTGTGGAATTTTGAGGTGCGTCTCCAATTTCCACGTCTTTGTTTAGAATATTTAATAATACAAATCAAATGAAATGTGGATGAAGATGAAGATGAAGATGAAGATATGGAAAAGATGAAGGAATAAATAATAATAAATAGAAACAAACAAGATGTTCGGTAATAAACGAGTAAATCAATTGTAATTGCTGTTTCTCTCTCTCCGTAAATATGCATTAAATGAATGTTTTTATGGTGTCGTTCCTATATAGAAAGAGAGATGAAGAGAGAGAGAGGGAGATGAAGATGGGCGCCTCAAGGATGTTCAGGTTGTTGTTGGTGCAGATTGCAGATTGCAGATTGTAGATTGTCCAGTCCATCAGCGATAATATAATTCCCTTTAATTCCCTTTCCGTGATCTTAAAAACCCATTAAAAAAGGGAATGGATGCGTCAATTATTGGCTATGAATTTGATTAAATGCTCATAACTCTGTTCTTAAGGTCGTAAAAGGAAAGTCAGTGAGTGAATGAGTCTCCCATTCCCCCCCAATAAATAAATTCCCAAATCCACCATCGCATCGGCATCGGCAGGCTATTCCAATTTCCAATTGACACCACGACCAACAGTTACATTACATTACACCATGATTTCTGTACGTATACGGGGGAAAATTTCCCCAAAATCCCAATCGCCAAAATTCTCTATATCATGTCATGATAAATGGATTTGCATGTGGTTTCTGGTGGATCCCTGCCTGTTTTTGTTTTGCATTGGATGGATAAATAGACGGATGGATGGATGGATGGGGGTATAAAAAGGACCCTAATCACTGACAACTCCATTCTCCAGTCCACTCCAGACAATCGTTCCAAGCGATTCACACACCAACTTCCAGCTTCCCAACATGATCAAAATCGTAAGTGAATTCGTCCACAACTTTCCACATATATTTCGGGAATTGGAGCGAAAAACTTAAGTTAAGATTGTTAAGATTTGTGAAATCCCGAAAAGTCGGGCGAGGTTGATTTAAAGAAAAGTAAATGACAATTTGTTTGTGTTCTGCTGTTTTCCATATATGCGTATTTAGATACTGATTGCTTCGTTATTGGCCGTGGCATTTGCCCGTCCACAAGTTGCTGATCGTGAGCGATTTGCGACGATCCTCCGATCCGATTCCGACAGCACCGGAGATGAAGATGGCCAATTCAGCTATTCCTACGCCACATCCAACGGGATCACCGCCCAAGCCGAAGGTTTGCCCACCATTTACTACATATTTTATTTATGCCCCGTTGCCGGTTGGTTTAATTAACTTAATTTTTTTAATGGCATTGATTTGATTAATTAGGACGGATTAAAAACCCGGAAGCCCGAAATGAAGACCGAATTCAAGAGATGGTAAATTTGAGTTTTTTTTTTCAAGTAAATATTCATTTAGTTATATGATGATTTTCAAGTTATTTTCATGAAATGGAAAATCTTTCAGAGAGGTTCATATTCCTACACCGACCCAAACGGGAAACTCGTGACCGTAAACTGGACAGCTGACGAAAATGGATTCCGCCCCGTTTTTTCATAAACACCCGACCAAAATCTTGCACTCCATAATACAACAAACGGAATTACTTTATTTGTATTTAATCAGTCAGTCCATGGATCACAGTTCGCAGTCCCTCCCTCACGTTAAATATTTCCCCCCGTCCCCACTAAATTGTTAATGTTAATTGTTGTTCATCCCCCAGATTTGCATGTGTACAATAACCAATAAAATTCAATGAAATCCAGCACGCATTCAAATTTCATCTGATTACGAACGAAACCCAATTACGACAGCTGTTTTTACACCCCGCGTCTGAATTGTTTACAATTATAAAATGGCATGAAAATGTTTACAAACTCCAATTGAAATTGAAATTGAATGAGTGAATGAAAAGACGTCAATTAATTGTCTTGATAAAAGTTTATTGAACACCATCATTCGCGTCATTTTTAAATGTCATTTAATTAATTTGCATACACACAATTCACAATTCCTTTCATCTGTGGCACATTCTTTAATTCTAAAGGACGGTGAGTTTTTTGTTGGTGATGTGAACTGGGAGGATGGCACAGGCCTGGACGAGACCCTTCTCATCCCTCACAATCGCCTTCACCTTCGTTGAAAACTGCTCACAATTAAAGCCCCACGAGAAAAGACAGGAGATGATACAATTAAATTAAATTAAATCCATAGGCATGAAAAAACAACCTGCTGGACAAGAAAAAATGGCAAAAATGACTCACGGCGGGGAAAAAGGGACTGATGGTCAATTCCATTTGGAAGTTGTACAAAACTCCATCGTGAAGCGGACATTTCTCACCCTCTGCCAATTTTGTACAGGCATCGCCCGTTAAAAATGAAAAATTAGCTCCCAAAACTTTGGCCGAGGCTTCAAATGTGAGATTGTGCGAGTCCCCCCCTTAAAATAAAATAAACCCCCCATCAATAACTCCCTTACATAATCTTGAATTTAGATATTTAAAGTTGATAAAGAAAATGGTGAGAAAGGGGTGAAATGTGGGATTGCGTATTATACTGGGTGTGAATTGAACTGTGAGGGTGTAACTCCGACCCTTTTCCAATCGACATGGCAGAGCGTCACAATCCTTCAAGTCCACCAACCCCAAACTTCCGATCCCATCTAATACATAATAATTACGTACTAATTAAGTAAATCGCAATTAAGCAAATCCCAATCCATCTAATTTCTATTAAACGATAAGACTATACACGAGAGACTACACAATTTGACAATTTTGACATTTCCATTCCTCTTTTTATTACCACATTTCGTCACGTTCACAATCTCAGCGGAGGCTCTGAATCCGAATACACAAACACAGTAGAGAAACACAAACAACTTTTCCATGTTTATTTCAATATTAACAAAAACGAGAATGAAAGTGGAAGGAAATGGGATTTGTGGTTGATTTAAAAAATCAAAAATTTCCTCTGTAACGAACGAACGGACTAATCCGCAATCCAATTTAAGCTAACGATGAGACTCGACTAAATGAATTCCAGCGAATTACCCCCAATTTTATGCCCAAAAAATAAATCCAAATGAATTCCAGCTATAAGCAATGTTATTTTTAGTTATGAATTTAAAGAAATTCTCATGAGAAGAACCTCCAGATTCTGGTACAAACAAAAACAACAACAAAAACAAAAACAACCCCAATACGACAATTGTTGTAAATTGTGATATGAATTTTATCATTTTCAAATCAAAATTGGCCGTTTATTTCCTTTCATTATATATAAAATACACAAAAATAACATAAGAAATCCTCAGTAGCATTTACACTACATTGTTTATCTGCCCACACATGCACACACGAAATGGACGCTGAGAATAATTCACAGCATATTTATGGAAAAAGCAAAAACATATGGAGATTTTATGGTTGCTTAATTATTTTAATTGGCGATTAAATTGGGAAGGGAAAATTTCCCACGAGAAACTCGTGAGTGACTATAATAAAACTACAAAATAAGGGGAAATGGGAAGGTGTGACAAAAGAATGGAGAGCTGACTTTGCGGGAGAGGAATCACAATTAAATTAGTCAGAGGACGAGGAGACCTTCGATTCCTCCGAATAATCTTGATCCTCTTCATCATCTTCATATTGACAAATTTCCGCCTCTATCTCCTCTCCCGTCTCCTCCTCCTCCTCCTCTTCATCATCATCATTTTCTCCTTCTTGTTCTTCTTCCTCCTCGTATTCGTCCTCCTCCTGCACTTCCGGTTCCTGACGCTTCCGTTTCCGGTTGGGGTTTTTGGGGTCTTCCTGGGGATTTTTGATGTGACGTTGGCCATGTTCCTCGAGTTGGAGTTTATCAGGGAAAGCCAAGGGACAACGGGGGCATTTGTAGGGAGTGTCCCCTTGATGATATCGCTGGTGTCGCTTCCAAGACTGGCGGGCACGGAAGGTTTTCCCACACCCATCAAAATCACACTTGAGTCGATATTGCTTGTCATGAGATTTCTCATGTTGACGGAGCTCCGTTGCCATGTGAAAAGCCCAAAAACAATTTGGGACGGGACATAGGAAATTTCGGGGGAAATCACTCACTTGATTTTCGAGGCCATGGACCATTCGATAATGTCGATCCAGACGTCCCGCGTAGATGAATGAATCCTCGCAGAGGGCACAATGGAAATTGGAGGGTTTCTTTGGTTGGCCATGCGTCTTCGAATGACGAGCCAAATTGAGTTTACCCGTGAACGTGAGGTCACATTTGGGGAATGAACAGCCGTACATTTCCAGGTCCGCTTCATGATTCTCATGCACCCTCAAATGACGCCTCAAAGCACGACGACTTGCGAATTCCTTCCCGCAAGCCGGCTTTGGACATTGAAACTCCTTTTGAGCACCTTCACTGCTTTGTTCTTGTTGTTTGTGAACTACTTGATGGACGTCCAAGGAAATTCGTTTGTGGAATGTTTTGCCGCAGGCAGGGAAGAAGCAGGAGAAGGATGCAAAACTCTTGGCGGATTTGGCCAGACATTTTCGGATGTGATCTTTAAAGACTCGCTGACCTTCCACGGTTTTGCCACAGGAGAAGCAAAGTGAGGACTCTTCATGGGTGGCCGAGTGTTTTTTCAATTCGGATTTGAGATTGAAGGCTTCGTCACAGGTGAAACAAAGGAAATGTTTGAGTCCGGGGTGTCGATTTTGTAAGTGCTCATCCAAATTGATTTGCTTCTTCCCCGCATAGTGACAATGAGTACATTTGAACATTTCCGGTCTATTCTTCAAGTAGTCCAAATGAATATTGAGTTGATCTGCCGAGCGGAAGACGACCGGACATTCCGGACACTTGAAACTTGTCGGAGTCACATTATCACTGGAACTTGGTAACACTCCCGTCACATTCACATTCTCATCCTCGTTTGTACTCGTACTTTTATCCAACTTGATAACCTCCATCGGATTAGGATTTTGATCTGGTCCTGAACTTTGACTTTTATTGGAGGTTGTTACTGATTTTGTTGTTGTTGTTGTTGTTGCTGTTGGATTTCCATTTGTATTGGGGCGGATGATAAAAGTCCGGGGAGCACCCGCACTTCCATCCTTCAGTTTCTGTAGTTGGGCTTGTAATTCAATGGGTGTCATCGTTCGAGTCGAGCCATTTTTTAATTTGACATTGACCGAGTCTCGAATGAGATGAGACAAATTCATTCCGGGGACTTCCACCGCCACATGCGCTTGATTTGACACCATCACATTTATTTTTGCATTATTTTGAGCCTCAAAACTTTCTAGAGCGGATCGGCTGGACTTTTGTTCTTGTTCCTCTTTTTTCTGTCTTTGTCTTTGTTGAATTTGGAATTGTTGAAAGTCACAGCCGTTTTCTGTGACCGCACAATTCTTGAAGTGAACAAGGAGATTGGCTAATGAGGAAAATGTTTTGAAACATTTGGAGCAGTGCAAATAATCACCGAGTCGGGGTAATTGAATGTTATTCATAAACCTGGATAGTGGTAGTTTGGCGGGAGGAGGTGGAGGAGGAGCAAGAAGACAAGGAGACGATGATGAGGCTTTTTCTTGTCCTTGCTGCACTATCTTTAATTTAGATGACGAGTCATCTTTTTTGGAATTCCCACTGTATTTAATGGATTTATTATTATTACTGGTCGGATGGACGGTTTTTGAATCAGAATTGGAATCTAGAGTTTTGAGGGGATTTTCATTTTGTATTTTCTCATTGCGGGCTCTTTCTTCCACTTTTGACTGAGGTTCCGGTTTTTCACATGATGACTTGAGTTTTTTCTGCACATGGCTCATCGAATCTGGGATTTTTATTGGTTTACTGCATTCTCTCGTCCCATTTTCAGCTTCTGACCTGTGCACACAAAACGAGATATCAATATGAATAATATTTGTAATAGGGAGTTTACAGTGGCTAGATAAAAATATTGCTTTATGTTTTAATTTTAATTTTAATTTTATAGGTACTTACAACAAGATTATCACTAATAATTATAATAACTATGTAGTATCAACCATGCAATATGTAATAATAAAATTAAAGCCTAATACAATATTAGCAGCATTTGTTTAATCATTTACCTTTACCATTTAAAAAAAAACTTACTCTTTATTATGGTGTGATGTTTGTTGAGGTTCCGTTGTCATTTTCATTATCCTGGTGGGCTCTGTCTTGAAATGATTTCCCTCATAACCTTTACCGTGGATGAGGATCATGTGATGCTTGATACCTTTGATGGAAATGAATCTACAGGAGCATTGTGCACACGGAAACTGACCACTTGCCACATGATTTATCTATTGCACAAACATTTAAATCACAAATCACATGAATGAAATGAATCTACCAAAATCATGTGTAAGTAAATAATAAATTTTGCATTAATTGATGTCAACGATTCTGCTTTTCTTTTCTGTGCATGACATACCCGTTTATGACTCACAATAGCTCCTTTGTGTATAAAAGTCTGCTCGCATTCTGGAACATCACATTGCCACGGCGTTCGGGCCCCACCATGAAAACTCATACGAGCTCTGTGAATTGAATGATTAATTATTAATTATCAAATGGATAAAGTTTGGCAAATCCGATAAAATGATATATTATATAGTTAATAATGATCATAACAATAATAATAATTCCTCATGTTTATTGTACAGTAAATATACGTGTACTTTTGGGGTTGGTGTGGAGTGGTGATACTGCTCAATTTCGGTTTCGTTGATTCCTCGGTTGCCCGTCGTCCGACCCCATTAATTTGACTGGGCTCAATTCGTGTGAGAGTGTCCACTGGGCCAGAACGAAGGACGAATTTCTTTGTAGATGAAGACGACGACGACGACGAGGACTCTCCATCCCCATTTCTAAATTGCAACTTGAACGTTTCCTTGCCTCGACCATGAGGATAAACGGACGAATCCTCCATCATTTTACATTCTGTAATATTCAGACCATAATATATATTTATATAGGTATGTACTTATACCTATAATATTATAAACCATAGCAAATTTAAATGTCACATTTAATTGAATTATTATAATGGTAAAGTGACATTACATCGCTTCAAATTGGCGATACGATAAGAAATAAATATGCAAACTAAAACAAATTGCATTGCAGCAATTAACCGACTAACCGATTTTGATTTTCTCCCTCAGAATTATGTAGGAAGAATGTGGTCCATATTATATGGATTAAGAATTTTATTTGTGGATGAGTTGGGTTTGACCACCACTTTAAATCTCCAATTACAATGTATGTATGAACAAGTTGAACGACTTGACATTTAAAGTCTACTTGCAATTAAATACTTTAACTTGGACACGAGACACCATCAAAATTTATTAAATCACATTTGCATTTTAAAAAATGTCATTCGCGCGTTTTTAAGTAATCCTTGGAATTAACGGGAAACTCGGATTTGAATTTCACAAAATCATCAAAATCTTTCAACTACGAAAGTGACTTTCCAGTGCAGTGGAAAGTTTTGACAATAAATTGTATACAATAATTAAAGTGTATTATTTATGTAATGGCTAATTAACTAACAAATTTGGTCCCGGTTTTTCAACAAAGTGGCGAATCTGGAATCTGGCTAACTTTATTAGTAATAATTTGTTTATTATACCGTTGGATCCTGGTAAATTGGAGTGTGATGAGTTTCGAGTATCTCATTTCCGTCTCCCCGGTGGAGACACTGAATCCTCCAAATTGTCTTGCTTGTACGAGTGAATTGAGACAGGATATAGAAATAATCCATGGGGACGACGAGAAGATGGACAAGTCCATGAACGGACAATTCCACACTTTTTGCAAATACTTTAACGTCAATTCCTCATTATCCAACAACAATTTGGCCCATTTATTTTGTGGGTCATGCACAAGGATTGTGTGTCAACTCCAGGAGTGGGACATTCAACTGGAATCCCTCCAGCACAACATTTCTCACACCGTCGCCTCCCTCACTGCCCAAATCCTCCTCCAGCAACAACAACAACCACCACAGGAAATTGGAGAAGAGAGAGAGCAAATACTTGCATGTATTCGTCAACGTACGTTTCTCCTCAAATTCCTCCATCATTCTTATTCATTCATATTTACATGCTTAATTTCATCATTACCATTCTTATTCTTATTAGTAATTGTGTGTCTGTGTGGATTATGGATTTCTTTCAGAATATTCCCCACGAGTTATTCTCCGAAAGGATCTCAATGGTCACTCCCCCATGACCATGACGACGACGACGACACGGAAGTGTAATGATGACATGAATAGTGATATGTATGCCCCATCCTCCACATCTTCTTCTCCTCCCCCGCCTCCAGATGACGACGACGATTATGATGATGACAATGACCCAGATTTCGAGCCTTTGGACGTGGACATGGTGGAGGTCAAAAGGAATACCAAAATGAATATAGACCCTTTTTCAAGTCTCCACTCTCCTACTCAATCAAAGAAAGCATGCGGACCAAAATCAAGCCAAGTCAAGAAAACGCGCAAGCGGAACTCTGCAGGTAATTCACCATCAATAATAATCATCTTTTTTTTTATATTGTCCTCATTTTTCATGTTTACTGAAGCCCAGCTATTTTGTAGATATGTCTTTATGAACACAACTAATTTCCGTTGATGGATTGGATTTGACAGAGAATGTGTTGTACACGAAGATTGGTGTGAATGAGTTTGAATGTTCGACATGTGACGTAATTGCGAGTAATCGTCATCACATGCATGTTCACTTGAAGTCTCATAGACGAACCGAGAGGAAAGCCCCAGTTGTTGCCGACGAAGGGAGGACCGGAAATGGAAATGAGTATGGGGATGGGGAAACATCCGCAACGACAAATTCCAAGGGTCGGCAGAAAAGTCTAAAGGTTTCCGTCGGGGAGGATGGAATTCGGTTTTTTGAAGGGAAATGGCCATTTAAGAAAGTGGAGGGGACCAATGCGGACTATTCCTGTGTCACATGTCCAGACCAAGTGGTTGAGCATGGTCAATTAGGTTAGTTATTGTTAACTCTCATTTAATCTCCCAGTTTTCTCAGAGATAAATATTTTATATATTTACTTATTTATGTAGAAGGTACATATTCATATTTATGTTGAAAGTTTATATATAATTTCAGAGATGATTCGACATATACGGCGAGTGCATAAAGGTAAACACACACACATCCATCTTTTATGTCATTCATCTTTTAAAATCCTCCACAGAATAATAATTACAATATATTTAATATTTTAATTCTTGTCGGAGCAGGGCAGAAAGTTCAAGAACGGATTTTGACTTGTCCAGTCTGCGACGGCTGGAAGTTCCAAGAGATTTCACAGTTCCTCCTCCATTTGGCCGTCCATTGGAATCATAAAAATCCGGACATTATTCCAGTGGGCAACTCCAGATTCTTGTACCGTGAAAAGTGGGTTTTCTCTCAAATACCCGAGGACACGGTGGCTTCCGCGTCCGCTTCCGCTTCCTTCCATAAAGTGGAACAAGAATTAGAAGGAATAAATGGGGGAGAACAGTACAAATACGAGTGTAACAATAAAAAATGTAAAGTCACCACCGGAACTCAAGAGGATATGATCGAGCATCTGCGTGTTGTTCACGATGGTAGAACAACACAACCCAATATTTAATATACAAATGACAAATCATATGCTATAACCTTTATCTTGGTTTTTAATTAATTCAATTGATTGATTGATTAATTGTTTGTCTGTTTCATGTAGAGCCACAAAGGCGGATTTGTGAGTTGTGTGGGGCCGAGTTTAAAACGCTGATTGGTCTGAATAGTCATCTCAAAACGCACGAGTCGGTTGTGAGTCTGGGAGATGGGAAATATCTGGATGATGGCTGGCCTTACGAGCAAATTCAAGACGAGGAAGGGAACGTCAAATACCAATGTGGGACTTGCAACTCCAAACTCAAACGGGAGCCATGGATTAAACAGCATATTCGAATCTATCATAAATCTGGTAAATTAAAAATTAAGTTAACAATCAACAATTAAAATTCTCTGTCCTTAAGTTGTATGGTTGTATATATTGTTGATGCTGTAGAGCGGCAGACGTATGTGTGTGAGATGTGTGGGAAGGCGTTCCGGCATTTGATGCACTTGAAGGAGCATCGAAATGCGATTCATTCGCATGATCTTCCCTTCATTTGCTCCGTCTGTGGTGTCGGCTGTCAAACGAAACTCCGTCTCAAAGCGCATCAGGAGACGCACGAAGAATGGAGATGTGAAGGCTGTCAAAAGACGTTCTCGTACCGGAAGAATCTTCAGGCTCATCGGAGGGATGGTCGATGCTCTGGCGTGGAGGGGAACAAATGTCCCATCTGTCACACCCACTTCCGGAAAAAGGAAAGTCTCGCCAAACACATGGAAAATCCATGCAGCCCAGCTCATGATTTATGAATTGAATAATCCACTCACACATTTGTCACCCATTTATATTTTCCTACATATCTATATTTATATTCTATACCATTTAATTTATTTTTATCAAATAAAAGTGTACGTATCACGACTCTCATTCCGACCCGTTTCAATACTTTAAATGTATTTTTCCTGTTTCCATATATATTTAAAAAAGCATAACCTGTCTCGATATTCAGTGGGAAAGGAAAATTAGTTCTATACTTGCATGTGAAGTGGGAAAAGAAAGTTATTTATTTTGTATATCTCTCGACTCGCTCATCATTTATTCTGAAAGATATTCTGTTGTATACATTTATATATTAAATTACATTACATTACTCAGCAACTACCATTTAATTATAACTCATATTTTCTGTATTATTTATTGACTTGCTCCTGGATTTCAGATGATGACATTTCCTTGTAGTCAAATGTAGGAAGATGGCCTTGAATATCTTTTCGACATACATCATTGAACAACCCACAGCATGCTGTGGACAAATATTGGAGATGAACTGAAACATAAAATCATAATTGAGTCAGATGTATATGCTTGGATTGATAGGCACATGCAATTCAAGTCTGTATAATTTTATCTTTACTTTCTATTAAACGTCACACACCATGTACAATAATAATAATATGGTAATAATATAGGATATCAAGATGATTGGACAGTTGTAATGATTTGCTTACTTTGTAAAGTAACTACTAGAAAGATATTAAGATTTGGTAGTTTTCTTTTTGGAGCCGGGGCCATAAGTACGATCCCAATAGTCCTTTTCATGTTGCACCATTTTATTTATTTCATCCCATTTCCACACGACGAATGCGATGGAGAACGCGCCAGCGAAAATACCGGCCCATGGTATCAATGGACCAACCTATACACCAACAACAATCGTGTTAAATGTTAAATTAAATAATACAAATATAATATTATATTAAAAATGACAATATATGTAAAAAAAGAATCTATATTCTATAGAATGAATAATAAACGCACGATGGGGTATTTTCTAAGGGCTACTGCTTCCCATCTTTCAATTCCCGGTAAATGCTGTCGAGTGTTTCGAATCATTTTGATGATAATATCTTAGCAATTGAAACCCCACAACAACAATTTATTACACTTTTGTTGAGGTTGCTACAATTAACTATAATGAACAATTAAAGATTTGTTATTTTTTTTTTTTCAGAATTGGATTTTTTGGGGGCTCCCAGACGGTAGTATGTACGTGCAATACAATTGAATGGCAACGACCAAGGAAAACGGCTGCAGCTGTTTTCTATCCAAGACCAGCGCAGATTTTCAATTCAAAGACATTTGTAATTTGAGAAAATTCGAGCAAGAAATCAGAATTCAATCATTTATTCAATTATTTGATCTCAAAATCAAGTAGATTGTCACATTGTTTGAGGAAATAGCAGTGATGGCTTTGACAGCGATAGAACTCGTGAAAATTACTGGAATGTTCTTGAGGGATTTCCGAGCACACCCACATGTAAAGAAAATACACAATAATTCGATTATTTATTTAACTTCATACTTTTACATTTTCAATTTTACAGTAAAAGTTTTACTGTATTTTTTAAAGAAACGTTCATCGTCGTAAAATGTAAAAGTCATTCACATTTCTATTTTGAGTTTAGGTTTAATAGTGTATAGAACATTGTTATATTTGATTGATTGACTTTAACTATTATTTAAGTATACTCGTCAAAATTCAAATGTCCATATAGTATGTATGTTTAAATTGTCTCTCATCACGATATAATTTTCGTTTTTGTCATGTCTTTGATTTTACAGATGCCCGGGTTTGTAATTTTTTGGGGGGGTCTATTCGGTGGAGGTTATTTGATTCGCTACAATTTGAAGAAGGGAAATATGACGGTGTGAAAGAAGAAAACACATTCTGTGTCATTTAAAATGTAATCAATAAAATAACAAATGTATATAAATATGAATTAATTAATATGTCATAGTCAACTTGGAAATCGGATCAATAAACAAACTCGTACAAGTTTATAAGTATATTTACTATATTAAATTCGATCGTTTCATTCTGCATTATATATGCAGACTGCATAACAAATATGTACTGAAGGATTCAAATCATGTGTATATATTGTGGATATACCTACACATTTATTTATTCATCTGTCTAGCATTCTCGGATTCTTTATTATATGATGACTGGTATGTACAATTACGTTGAAGAGTCATGAAATAGGAATATGGTTAATTAAACGATAAGATAAATATTTGCGTATTATTTTATGTCAGCCGTCCTTGTTTTCCTATGTACTTTATTAGCTGTCTCCGCATCTATGTACACATACGTGCATAATAAACTTTCATCCGCGGTCTACTTTTAAAACCTCACAACTTTTTTTCTGATTTTTTCAATTTTTTGGATTTCTTGAAAAGAATTCTCAAATTGCAATATTGCAAATATAAACTGGGATTAGTAAGTATACTACAATTTGCAATTTACAAAAGGAATATAGATTTAATTGAGTGGTCAGGATGCCAGCCCTCAAGTCTAGGGTAAATTTCTCATCACATTATTTGATAATCGTTAATAATGATATTACAATTGTTTATTACTAAATTATTATGTATTATTATTATGTATTACATTTTATTGAACTAAATATAAGGATAAAACAATGAATGATGATAATATATCATGGAACTTGGATATATTTGTTGGTTTGGATTTCAGATCCCACGAGCTAAAGAGCTTGGAGCTATGTCGTTGGCATTTTTTTCGATTCTGTATGTTCTGAAATACCACTGGGTTGATGGAGCGACCGGATATAAATACAATGGAGCACCCGACTGGGACAAAGTGAAACTACAGAAGGAAGAAGTGGAACGAAAGAAACGAGAAGCCGAAAGACTCATATATGGAACAGACAGTGGAATAGGACAAAGTAGCGCATAATTCTCCTAGATCCACCAAATGTCAAGTCACCAAGATAATTCGATCATTTAATATGGGGAGAGTCAAGTCCAAATACAAACATAATATTAATATAATATATACCTAGACTATAATATATAGATCAGATGTCAATAATACTATCGCATATGGTGCTATGATGTAGTGCATCAGATGTATCTATAATAATACTATTATTATTATTGTATTTACTTGTATCACATTCAGATTTAGTAGTCAATACTTAGTTCCAAACCTATAAGTACGATTTAATTGTACAGCGTATATATAATATGTATATCGAGAACTTGCCTGAGAATTTGGTGATTTTTGTGCAGTTTATCTCATTGCAATGACATTCAAGGTTGGAGAATTAAAATTAATAAAACCAAATTGAACCTTTTCCTTGTCAACATTTTAATTCAGTGAGAATTAATGTCATTTCTACTGTAAATATTTATGCCTTTTATGTTTAAATATTTATGCCATCATTTGCAAGTAAATGAGAAGAAAAAAGGAGAAATGCCAGCTAATAAAAATAATGTCATGTGTCATCGCAATGAAACAGAACCAAAGTTATTTGGCCAACGAATCGCTAGACGAGAAAGAAATTGCATAAATCTTTCCATTTATTTTTTATTTGCACTAGGCTATATTTTAATTAGATGTTGATACTATGTTGATTTACATATAAGTATCACTTTCTATATTCTACAATAAAAATAACTCGATTCTCATGAATTAAGTTTTAACGTCGCTTCAAAATGAAATGAAAAAAAGACGAGGTAACGTACCGTTAAATCATATCACAATAGCCTTCTGTAGGCTTTTCATATTAAAAGGTAGGAATGTCACCCTACCAAAAGCTGATAATTATAATATATAATTATAAATTATGTGTGCAGGTTGTGCATTTGAATTCGTGTGAGAATTGATTAGCTTTGAGACAGTAATAGCAAAATGAGCAAGTTTCCAGGAATTGCGGTATCACAGCGTCCTCGTTGCAAAAACAACATTTGGCAATTATTTCTCGATTTGCCAGCTTTTTCTCTGCAGTCCCTCCAGTTTTTTGAGACCGATTGGACCATAATTTTGTCATAGTGGACCAGTAGCGGGTGATGATATGCAGATTAACGAACGGAATGACGATCATGAGGAAATCCTATAAAAAATTAGATGTATGTACATGAGTAAATATGTAATATGCATATGTATTATTATGTATATTAAAAATATCAAAGAAAAGAGTTTCGATAATAATTATTATGAGTTATTGAATTATATATAGCTTACTGAGAATTGATGCCAGAGAAGTTCTCGGATGAGGAAGGAGTCCCCAGGAGGATACGGAAGTCTCTGAGTTGCGGGAATCATCCGAAGACGAGAGAATCGATGTGAGAGTGTCAAATATTTGTTCTCGAGTAGAAACACACAAAAGTTGATGACTTGAGCTATCTTGAGTCCAACATTCAATCGATTGGTGTACTTGGTTACCTATGTATAAATATTAATGATGTTGTATTAAATTGATATTTACATGCTCACTGTTTACTTTATATACTTGCTAATTGCTAAGTAGAGGAATACATATAACTCATAAGGAATAAAAATGTGTTCACTATTTATATTACGGGGACCTGTTGGAAATTTCTCCGAAGGATGAAACTCCCAAATCTTGAACTCAAATAGGGCAGAAGAACATTCAAGCAGTAAAATAATATTTGACTTTGTTTGGACTCAATGTACTTTAAACCCAAAAGCTTTTGACCGATGGTACATTGTTGCACACCTATTGTTAACTGCGTACAATACAAATTACAAATCATTTGTTTATTACGATGTTTCAATCACATAAAATATCAAAATAAATTATTTTAAATAATAATAACGAACCGATATATTATATGTATGTATAAAACACAATTTTGTTGCATAGTAATTTGACATTTGACTGACCTTCCATACAATTGACGAGAGCACAAAATCGAATTCCGGTTCATAAATGTGCAGCCAACTTGACAACTGGAAAACCATGCAAAAGCAAGACATTATTACAGTATTTTAATAATGAATATATACTTAGGTTATTAAATTGTAAAACAAGTTGAGTAATATGTTTAAAAAGTAAAACTATAATGCATGATTTTTACCTGGACTTTGTCAAATATTTTGATGAGTTGATTCTTAACAAAACTATAAAACTCTTGATCTAATAGTAAGGCGTCTAATTGTGATACACGCGAAGTGTAACTCGTCAACTGTTTATCCGAGCTCATGGCTTACTAATTACAGCTTTAATTACTAATCATAGCAAATGTGAAATGACACATTTCGATTAAAATTAAAATTCAACTTTTCTGTCTTTTCTGGAAATAACTTTGATGACTTTGAATATGTATGTGCCAGCTATATTTTATTTTCAAGGATAAACATGGTTCAAAAGAAAAAGCCGGTTCAATCATTTCAAATAAGTCGAAGCAGAAAATTTTACATTTCACATTGGATTTTTTTTCCTTATGCGTCTATCTTAAAGTCTTCAAGTTCAAAGTTAAAGAGAATGTCAATTAAAACATTAAAAGTGTAGTGAAATAATTGAATAGGAAATTGTTTTCATTATTTAAGGTGTAAATAATATACAGTGTTGTAATGATATTCAAACGAGTTGGTCGTACACTTTTGACCTACAACAACAACTGCATCAAATCAACATGGCATAGGTACACTTTACTTAAATACCTATGCATTTAAGTAAATACTCATTTAATTTATTGTAGTATTTTACCAGCGTGGTATTAAATGGTACTGTTATATTCCATATTCTAATTAAAATTTACTGTACTTACTGTATTGAATAGAAGAGGAAATTCATCCACAGCCACATCAACTTTAGCTGGAGAAGAATTAGAAAAATTTCGCTTGTTGGCTAATCATTGGTGGGATCCGAATGGGGAATTTAATGCACTTCACACCATGAATTCTCTCAGGTCAGCTCCATTGACCAATCTATCTATAAGCATGAAAGTCTGTGCATATGTTTGATATGGAAGCTTAGGAGAAGGGTAGACTGAAAGCCCCAATACTCTATACATTACACTCCGTGTACACGAGTAGGAGAAGGGCAACTGATTTTGTTGCTTGTATATAGAATAAGAGTAAAACACTATATATTTTGAGGTCGCTGGAAGTGTGGAAGAGACGGGGCTTTTTTCTTGTTAGATAAATACTAATAAAACATCTTCATGTAAAAAGTAAAAAGTAAAAACTGCTTTATAAGTAATGTTGTGGGTGGTTTTGTATTGGTATAGGATTCGATTCATTCAGGACGGTCTTGTCAATAGTGGACGATTAAAATCCCTGGAATTTCCGACTCCATTTAAAGGTCTCGAATTACTTGATGTGAGTTGAATCCACCATATGAAAACAATCATTTACAAATCAATGCTTCTTTCATGGCCATATTCCTAATTATTATTATTACTCTTTATTTATAAGGTGGGATGCGGCGGTGGAATATTAACCGAGGTTTGTAAATAACTAAATCAAATGTAAAATTCGTGCATTTTGTGTAATGTGTATTATAGAAAGAACCACACTGAATTTATGATATATGTATAATGTTTATATTTGCCTGGTGTCAGTGGAATTGAATTGAATTGATTGTTTATTATTTGTGTATAATGTGATTTACTTTGTGTATAGCCGTTGTCAAGATTGGGAGCCAAAGTGACAGGATTGGATGCAGTGGAGGAGAGTATCGCCATTGCCAGAGCTCATAATCAAAATAAGTTGGATATCCAGTATATTTGCTCTAGTATCGAGGACTTTGTCCATAAAAATCCTCGCCAAGTATTTGATGCCGTCATCATGTCCGAAGTTATTGAGCATGTGGAGCACCCTGGTCTTTTTATTGAGAGCGCTGCCAAGATACTGAAGGTGAATACATAATATATATTACATAATGTATATTAAGTAATACATACAAAATATTAAGCATAGTAGAGAGTAGATGAAGGATTTCATTGAGTTTAGCATAAATAGTATAAACATTATGTATTATTGAATTATTGTCTTAAAACCTAAAAGAAATAATGATGGAATATCATTTCCTTTCATGTATCAGCCAAATGGATCCGTATTTGTGACGACCATCAACAGAACGAGAGAATCTTGGTTGGCTGCAATCGTGGCTGCCGAATATATCCTCAATCTCGTCCCTCGTGGGACTCACAACTGGAACAAATTCCTCACACCCCAACAACTCCAAGCTTTACTTTTGACAAGTAAGTAAAACCAACAACAACAGCAATAACATTTCTAATATTTCGTTTCCCATATTCATTGAACATTTATGCACATGATATTTTACTTTAGTTTTAAAGATGAAAACTAAAATAATAATATGACATTGAGTGTCAATTTGTAGTGTCAATTTGTGTAGAAGTGGAAGTTTCCACTTATCAAATTTCGCATTGTCAGTAGAATGAGTCTCTGAATTTTTTGAAAATTTATTTGTTACGAATGGAAAGTATTTAAAAAAAAATATGCACATTATTTATTTTTGTATAGATGATTTGACGACTCGAGCAATACATGGAATGTGCTACAATCCGATGACACACAGCTGGAGTTGGACACGAAAAACCGGAGTCAATTACGCTTTACATGCAGTCAAAATATAAGTGTAACAAGAAAAAAGCCCCATCGCTCCCAGCTACCGCAAAATAGTGTTTTACTCCTTATTATTATGGTAGCAAATTTCATTTATCCTTCCCTCTTTCTCACCTACTTATAAATTTTGACCTGACCCCGTTTTCTATTGTAATTTAAATGCGGAAGTAATTAATACTATGCAAATAGTTCCAAAACTCTAGTTCAATTTCTAAATTGAATGGGCTCCACAGGGCATAGATTGCCCGTGAAATGAGCTTCCCCTTTTGTTTTCCGTCGACCCAGAACCTATTGGCCAACTCTTCTATTAGCTCACTATGTTTCCCTTAAAAAAAAGCTTTGTCTACATTCGAAAAGACTTTTATGGCTTGTATTATAGATGGGAAGATAGGAATCTGATTAGTATTGGCATACATAATTATTACTAGTATTTTTCCCTAATGAATATTCACCTTGTTTTACTTAGATTCACATTTCTTTGTATGTTTTAATACGTGTAAATATTAAATATGTAGTAAGACTCGATTAAGTGCATTCGGATATGTACTTTACAGTAAGAAGATAACTTTTCTTATGCGTTGTATTATAGATTAAAGTCTGGTTTGTATTGCTGTCTGTATATTGTCGATACATAGAAAATCACTCTATTCTTATTCATTAATATTAATATATTTATTTTGGGCTCGTGTAGCAAAATGATTGAAGTTGCAAGTTTCTAAAAATAATTATCAGAACTGAAATAAAAATCGGAATTCTCATACATGTACGGAATTGGCGGAATGCGGAATGTATTTTAATTATAATTTTAATTTTACTTCCACAAATTTAGCATGTGTATTAGGAATTAATTTCCATATGAATGAAATTAATGGGAAACAGTCATTTTGGAGTCTAAAGAATTTCCTCCCCGATTTTGAGGGACTTCCGAAACAATCATCGATCTGCACGTGCTCATCCTCATCCTCATTTGTACTTTAGCTCCGAGTTGCCTATTGACAAATCAACATATAAAAAAGTCAGCCGACGGAGTTGCCTATATTTCATAACACTTAAAAAAACCATCTCAGGGAAAATCAGAGGAAATGAACGAACGAACGAACGAACGAACTTGACCGTTGACTCTCATTTGAAATCGCTGTGTTTCCCTGTTGAGAGGACACTTGAAGTCGTCAGGATTGGCCCATTGCGAATGAAATCGGATCCCTTTGTGGGCGACCAATTTCCTTCCAATGAGAACAGGGCAGGATCCCTCGAACGTTTCCTCGTCCGGCAACCCATCCCTCAAAATATTGTACCAAAACACGGCCGAGCCCTTGATGGGCTGAGCAGCCACACCGGAAATGGGAAATGTGTTCAAACCACCCAGCTCCACGTCTGACAGCTGTAAAAAAAAGTCCAGAGAAAATTATCTAGCAGTTCCTTGTTGGCTAATTAGGCTAATTGCCAAATCAGAAAAATTCTGTGCAAAGGATATATGTACGATATGTATGGGGTTTTACATAAATGAGGAAAGTGCCGATGTGGTCATCCATCTCCTGGCCATATTTGGATTCCTCCGTCCACTTTCCCAACCATAATATAAATATATGATTAGATCCATCTTTAGCAAACCTAAGACTGTTTTAATGTAATTTATTTTCAACGGGTAACTAACTCACAGCACCAAGATGAGGAGCGAAATGCCCGGTGAAAGTAGACAAAGTGATTTGTAAAGAAGGCTCGGTGGGATGATGATGATGATGGTGGTTGGGAGTTCTCTCTCGCTCTCCTGTAATCAGTCGGATAATTAACGGAGTGTGGACGGATCTGGACCCCATCGAAAGGTCAGGAGGAGGATCCTCCGTCCTCCTCCTCCTCCCATCATCTCCTCCCATCGACTCATTCACAATCAGGACTTTTAGCCGCTCCAGTGACGCTTCAGACGACGTGGACAGGATTTTCCCGATGGTTTTGTTTCCCATCACTCCATATATTTGCACCACGTCCGGGTTTCTCGCCAGAAATTCCATTTTCAACGGTCTGATCCGGAAAAATAAATCCATTCTCGATTCGTGCCAGCAAAATAGTTGGGATCTTTCGAAATCTGTCTAAAAAATGTAGGAAATGAATATGTACAACATGAAAAGGACATAACAAAATTAATTAATTAATTTCCATAATGATTTTTTTTCCTCGTCATCACATCACCTGCAACTTTTCGCCTGAGCACAATGCCCAAAAGTCAAAGTCTCGAGAGTTTCCGTTTCGCTGTCCTTTGTAACGGTCGGAGAGGGTGGATCTTCTCCTTTGCCGAGTGAAATTGCTCCTCTCATTCTTTTCCTCGATGGGGTGTTCAAAAAGTAAGGATTGTAATGGGTCGGCTGTCCGGAATTTCTCATCATGCTGCAAATGAAATGAAATCAAACAAAAGTTTAATCGGGATATGTGAATTAAAGAATTAATGCATGTGGTAATTGAAATGATGGGGGAATAATTGCATGTAATTGTTGTCTTATGTAAGTATGTGCATACGACTTTGACAGCATCACGGAGTTCCCGTTGAATATAGTCGAGATCCATGGAGCTGTCTCCTTCGAAAAGACATTTGTGGACGGCCAGTTCCAGCCACTCGACTCCTTGCGCCTGAAACCCGTGACGTCTCCCAAACTCACCCAGTTCGTAACAATGAACGGCCTCCAATCTCACTCCCGTCAACATCCCAGAAATATTCCCACCTGCCAACTGCTCCATCCATTAACATTAACATCATTAATATTAGCCCACCCACAAATCAGTATGCACCGATTCACGTTCGCTCGCCCACACAGCAATGCATCTGCATTACTGCATTGAGATTAACTGTAAAAGATATTGTAAGATAGGTATAAATACGTACGTGTTTGGCGTCCAAATTATAAATGTGTTGGAATTGGAGAATCCCTCGCAAGGCTCCGTCAATGTCCTCTTGATCCGGCCACTCGCTGTTCCGATGGTTCACGGCCAAACTCAAAGGCACATCTGTCATCATTATACAATTGATTATCCTATATCTTATGTATCTTACTAGTACCTTAGGTATATTCACTCGCTGCACAAAATTCTACTGTGAGCTAATTGAATTGTTGTTGTGGTTGAGAATTCGTCGTGGGGTTGTTACCGAAAACAGAGCGAGCTTGTCCCATGGCGTAGGGCAAATAGTAAGCATATCTTCGGATGAGCCGGTAGGCAGAAATCGGGTTATTCGCAATCCTCCCCGCTTGTTTTCTCGTCCACTCCGTCAGATTCCCCGTCCCACCCCAAAAATCCTCTACATACCTTCAAGTTTTTTTTACAATATAAATATAATATACCTAAGACATACATGCGTGAGCCTATAGCTTTCGAGCTGAATACCAACAAGCAAGAAGAACTGCATGGGGATGGATTCTAATTTAATTTAGGTTGAGATGCCGTTATATGTACATGATAAATTAAATGCGGTTGTTACGGGTTGATGATGAGGAGGACGGGCGAATCCGGAGCCAACGTTGCTTTCCCTTCAATTAACTTTTTGACTATATTTAGTTCGGAATAGGCCAAGTCATCAAGGGAAGAAATGGAGCAGCTGTAACTTTTCTTGCTCCCGTTCACAAAGTCCAGTCCAGGAAATGCAAGAAACGTGGTGACAATGGACAGGAGGAACACACGCCATCGAGTCGCTTCTCTCATCTTTACCACAGTTGTCTATGCAATCCCTTATTTGCACATCCCATTATTACACATCATTTCACAGCATATATACAGAATACAGATATAGCAGGAGGAAATTGTAAAGTGTAAACAAAAACAAAGGCATAACCAATCCTTTCCCGGATTTCATGGATTTTGGCACTATTTGGTAAACAAATCGATAAGTGCTTGGTACCAACACCAACTTCAACCGACTGTCTATATATTTTATTTTGTAAATAGCCAGAGTTATCTGTGTGTTGGATTTTTTCCCACATGTTTATATAAGCGCAGGAGAGGAATGGAATGGAAAAAACGTGTGTGTATAGGGAGGTACAAACTGTCTTTGCATGGCTCATGCGAAATATGCACACACGACAAGCTTGAAAATAATAATTTATGCGACTGAGGCAAACATAAGATACATTTACATTACTGTAATGTAATGTGTACATACTGTACATACGTACATTGTACATTCACACTTCACACCACACATTCATCATATTCCTAATTCCTATATACACATATCTACGATAGTTTAGTTGACTATCCATCATTGTAAGTATACGCAGGAAAGGGAGATAAATGTGTACATATGTGGTATATGAAGTGTTGTCCATCATGCTGAATAATACTTGTAATTAAATCTAATGGTTGTTGTTTGTTGAATATATAGTGAGTTGGGGAATTGAGAGAAACTCGCTCAATCAACTCAAACGCATGCAGGCATGCAGGCAGGATGCAGGTGTGAATGGAAACAAATAAATACATAACAACAAAAGCCTATCTATATTCTATATACAGTTACAGTTACAGACTATAGGTACACTCGAATCTGCAGTGTTTGTCCGAAAATGGATACTTTGTGCAGTTGCACATATACCTATGGAAATACCTACGTATACTATGACTGCATGTGTGTGAGTTTACAACCGAGAAACGGACCTTATTCTGATTGGTGACCGACTATAAAATTATTAGTACATACTACATAAGTACATATGTATAACTAAAAAGAATATATTAAATATAATTGAAGAAAGGAATCATCTGAGCTGGAGCTGAGGGACTCTTGTCGTCGACGTCGTCAAATTCTAAATGGAGGGATCAATTGAAAACATTATGGGACGATTCGGTCATTTTAGAATTTAGAAGGAACCAACGACAGCGCAGCGATGCTTTAGCTTTTATTGTTAGGTAGTATTATGAGGATATGTATTAAATTATGCAGACTCAAGGTAAAATGTTTGGATTTGTAATGGATACATTATATTCATTCAGTTCATTTTTTACACATCGTATGCTATGCACTGTATATGTATAGGGAAATGTGTGCGTGTGCGTGTGCATGTGCATGTGAGTACCTATAAGATAAATATGTATGTATACTTATTTTAACGTTACATATTTACATTTACATGCATCCCAATTTCCCAATCTGCATCTCGATTATATCATGGGCGATGGACACAGTCAGTTGTAATTGTAATCGTACAGTCGTGGTCTACCTGCCATCCAATTTCCAATTCCCAAGCTGTATTTTGATTTAGAATTAGAGCTATACAAAAGTTGACGATACAAACACAAATTGCACGAATCCACATCATCATTTATTTTATCGTCATCTTTCCTTCCCAAAATTATTTGAATGCCATAATAAGTACGATATGGAACAAAATGTGGGATTTTTAATTCCATCTGGGCAGATGCAGATGCAGACGTTTTTCTTTTCTCATTCCTTTTGATGGCCGGCAAGAAAGAAAGAACCAAGAACAACAAAACAACAAAACCCAAAACCCACTGATTTACACGACTACATTTAAAATGCTGTATAAATATTAAATATGTATATAAATTATGTGAAAGTGATTAAATGTTCAAATTTCCCTTTCTTTCTTTAATCTCTGCTGCTAAAATGACTGCACCAAGTTGTTGACAAGTGTTTTGAGTCTTTTGAGAGTGTTATCAGGAATGAGTGAAATGATTGAATGATTGACATGGGTCGAATATGATCAAAACAATACCATGTAAGTAAAATATGGATCCTGTATGTATTTATTGTGAGGTAATCAATCGTAATTGCTCATCTAATAGGGATTTAGGATTTACAGGCTCCTGAACGTGGCAACAGCGATTTTGGAGTCGGCAGTTCCATAGTACAGAAAAAACTGGCGTTGAAAATACACGAGGCCCTCCAAGAATACAACGTTATTCACTTGCCCTGTGATTTCATAGTCCTTTTCTGGATAGAAAAAGTAATTGGAGGATCGTTTCAAGACGATTGAAGGGTCATTCCGATCTAAAAGGACTTGACCTGCGGCATACGTCCCGATTGGTAATTCCGGGTCTCCACCATCCGCTCCTTTATTTTTACTATTATAAATGAATATGATGCCATCCTCTCGGAGAATGGCTTGCGGTCCCGGCTCCACCAGTTGACTATCGAACATGCCGGGTCGAGTCCCAAAAATACTCAGAGGCGATTCTTGATCTGGGCGAAGAATGGGAGTCCAATTGATGAGATCGGGTGAGGTGGCCAAGTAAATGTCACCCTCTCCCCAGAACATGTAGTAGGAACCATTGATTTTGGTAGCCACGAAGGACGTGTCATTGACTATACTCGTCACAATCGAACCAGATTTGGACCACATCTCTGTGAAGGCTCCTTCGTAGGCATGGAGAAACACGGAGCCATGTTTGGTCCAATTCCTCAAGTCCTTGGATGAAGCTACCATGAGACGAGCCAAAGTCCCATTATATCCCGTGTAGGTAAGGAAATAAGTTCCCATGTCATCTTGAACCAGTCGAGGGTCTTCACAACCGCCTTCCCATTCAAAATCCGAAAATTCGTCATTTTCCGGGTAAAAAATGGGTGTGGGGGAGCGAAGGAAATGAAGTCCATCCGAACTCACTGCCAAACCAATTCGAGATGTTCCAGCGTATTGACCTGTACATATAATATATAAAATGTGCATAATATTCAATTAGAAAATCACAAGGCACAAGTTTTCCTCCCAACAAAAATTAAACTTTTATATTGCACTGCGTGTATTTTATATATACATTAATAACTCTATACAAAAACATATGGAAAAAAATAAAGAAATTAACCGATTTCATCTTCGGCACGGTACAGGAGATGGACTTGTCCATTTCTGACCACAGCTGTTGGATTGAAAACATCTGACAAGCAACAAAGGACACCAAAGTATATTTATTATGCATGAATAAATGGATAATATATGACCATTTTTGCAACACATTTTGAGCAAATTCAGAATTGAATTACAAAAGATAATTATGGATGCGGTGTGGCACTGTAGTTTTTAGTTTTTACCTTTGGCTTCCCAAAATAAATACTGCTGTTGAACTGGACAGTAAAAGGCGGTATCATTTCGTGGTTCCAAAACGGGATTGACTGAGTCCTCCTTCACAAATGGCCCGAGTTCCCAGTCCTCCAATGAACTCCCACTTGACACCACTACAAAACAAAAAAATCGGACAAATTAAAATATTTCTCTCTCTGGACAGACACTACCAAAAAATACTAAATGAAATTCCTTTCGTTGCTTAATTGTGATCACCTCCAGCTATAAAAACTGCTACTAAAACCAAATTTAAGTGACGACTGCTGGCCATTTTATTGCTCGTCGTCTGTTCAATAAACATAATTTTAATTAAAAAATTATGCATCCGTCGAAAACGATTATGTTTAACCAGAAGACCAGCTACAATTTCCCACAATCCACAATGCCCAATTTAAAGCGCGCAACTAAACAAAGAAGCAAATTGAATATCTATAATCGATTATAAAAATAACACTTGAGACTTAATTTTGAGTTGGGGTTTTAATTTTATCAGCACTTGAATACGCTCAAATCTGTTGTTTGACCCAATAATATCCAATGTCAATCCGTCAATCTATATATATAAATATCGCATGTGTATATGCGGACTCACATTTATGTGCACATCCAATTTCGTCGTCACACACATTTTGTATTTTGTCATTCTTAAAGAAAATGTGGTAATACGTAATAATAATATAGCCAAGAAAAATTCGTGAATGATTATGGAGAGAGGAAAAGGCAGCCAAAATTTGAGTGAAATTCCGTAAAATGTGCGAAACTCCGACCTTCAATTTTGGTAAAACGCATATGTGTGACTGTGTATACGAAATTCCTTCTCCCTTGAACATTTTATGTCTTAATTTTTGAAGTTTTGCAAATAGTGGATAAATATATAATCGTGGACGTTTGTAAAAAGTGAAATTACATGCCATTATAAAAAACTGAAGTTGAAGATGAAATGAAGGTTTAAATGATTGTGAGTGTCAAAGGTCTCGTGCATGTGGAAAAGGATTTACCTTGGATTTTGGATATTTCACAATCAAAAGTCCAAGCAGACGTTTAAATCCAATGAAGCTTTATATATGTTGCTTATGGGTTTGCCATCTTTTGGGGTTACCCTATGAAAATCTCATAATAATAATACGACTGATAATCAGAAAATAATAGGGAAATAATTTCCCATTCATCCAACGCACACAACGAGAGAAGATGTGTATTATATCTTATGTGTTATGTACCTATACAATCAAAATCAACAACAATGTGATGGACGACGTCGACGAGGATCCCTTTGCTTTTGCCATTGGATTGGATTGGATGATTGGTTGGTTGGTTGGTTTGTTGGCTGGTGGAAGATGAGGACTCGCGTCTTATCGTTGGGAGCATGATCTAACAATAAACCTGTTTCCAACACGGTTGGTTCTTTAATTCCCCCCATATACAGATATATACATATATATATATATATATATATTCGTATAAGATATCTGCGAGTCAAATGTCAAAGTACACACACACGAATTTTTATCTGTATTACTCAGCTGTATGTACATGTTGTATATGCTGGTGACATTTTGCTATATGTATCGTATACAGTCCTATTATGTATATCGTTTCATTGACTTGAACATATTTCCATATTCGTTGTTTCCATCATGCATGCACACACAGTTAGTCGCCTCTATGTACGAAATATGAATACTTATTACTTATACACACAATTGATTTTCCTACTCAGAAACTCATTCCAAGATGTGATCAAGTCTGTTAATTCCTAGGTATCTTCTACTATATTATAAGATAGCTGTTGTGCTGACAATGAGTTGTGTTGTTGTGTATGTGCAACAACCTCTGGGTTCTCGCGAAAGTTGGAGTCGTTTGTCGAGGAACAACTAACAAGTCTGCATCATATATATATATATTTACAGGTAGATAATAGTTTAATAGTAAAGAGAGAGAGAGATTCGAGAAACCTTCCGACGACTCTCATCTCATCTTATATAGTTTTTCCTTTCCGTCAATTATATCGTATATGTACAAACTACAAACAACAGACAGAGTCGCTGTTCATTTCCTTCTCGCTCTGTGCCCACTTCATTACAAAATATCTGACGTCAAGTGAGGTTGCAAATCCCACATTATCCATCATCATCATCTTCATTATCATCGCCATCCTTTACCAAAGTCTTCCCCACCGTATTTTTAAAGGGCTCTCCATTTTTATTTTGTCGTTTTAGAAGAAAAAAAAGAAACTGAGGACACTCTTGAATCTATCGCATGTAAAGTACAATCCGGAATGGAAATCTCTGTCGAGCTGTGACAAAAGTGACAAAAGTGACAACACTTAATTGACGATGGGTTTGAAGGAGTTTTCTATTCAGTTTGATAGCAAAACGACGAGGGGTTTTTATCCAGGTAAAATTGGACTCCCGTCACCGTCGCTATAGTTATTTACGTACACGAATTATTCATTCATGTAAAGCCTGTCATTTCAATTTCAAGCAATTCATGCGTCTTCTCTTCTTGTCGTTTTCCGCAGGACAGAAAATTAGTGGGAATGTCATTGTTGACGCCCTCTCCGATGAAAATGTTAAAGGTGAATATCTGATGTAGTCCATTTATAATAATATTAATATTATGTACATAATATTATGTACATATAGCAGTTCGATCGTGGATCATGTTTTTTGTATACATATACAGCTGGAATTATATGGATTTGTTTAGAACTGTCGGTGAAATTGATGGGGAAAGTGACGGTGGAGTTTACAGATCATGTTTGGAGTGAAATTGACTCGACGACTATATCAAAACATTATAAAGCGGAACAAGTTTACATCTCCTCCGAGGCGAACATCATTCACAATCGTGAGTTGGCCATTGCAGTTGGCGGATGGGCTCAAGTATTCGGCTATTATTGCTTTTGTTTTTATAGTCCGTGGACAATTTTTGTGTGAGCATGGCGACGGCGACTGCGTCTTTACGTAAAAATATGTACATATACTTAATTACGATAATGTTTGGATAGGGCTGATCCATCGGGGAGAGAAATATTATCCATTCAGTTTCCAACTTCCGGAAGGGATTCCTTCGTCCTTCCAGTTTATGAAAGGACGCGTCGAGTATGGAATCGAAGCCATATTGCAACGAGTCTCCAAATTCGACAAGAAAATCCGCAAATCCTTTCGAGTGATTGGACTCCTGGATCTGAATTGTGTGCCGGACTGCCGGAAGGAAATGGACGGGAAATTGTATGAAAACTCCAGTTTTTTTGGCATGAATCAGGGCACCGTCGGATTTCACATCAACTTCCCACGTCGAGTATTCATTGCCGGAGATTTCATTCACATTTCCGCCAAATTGACGAACCAAAGCAAGTCCAATTTACCCCCCATCACAGCTTCCCTTGTCCAAGTAAGCACAAATATACAGAATCATCTTGCATTTGCATACACACATTCATTTATGTAGCTTGAATTATTTGGAAATGACAAATGACGCTATATACGTAAAATAGGTGAAATATACATACTTGCAATTATATATATAGAATATCACATTTCACGCGGAGGGGAGAAGGAAAGTCCATTCGGAGGTCATCCAGAAATCTAAAGGGCCGTTTGTGAATGCACGAGAATCGGACGTGTGGGCGGGGATGATTCTAAGATGCCCTCAAGTCCCCCCCACACGACTTGCTGGCTGTCATTTAATTGACATTGACTATTTTGTGAAGGTGAGGGTCCATCGAAGAACTTCCATCATTAGCCATCATTATATTCATATGATAATTTAATATTGACTATTTGTATATACATATTACGACTTTTTCTTGCATAATTGTTACATTTTTTATAGATCGTCATGCGGCGTCCATTTCCATTGAAAAAATTGAAGAAGTATTTCCCGATAACGATTGGGAATGTTCCCATTCACAAGAAAAAAGTATCGGATTTTGCATCCTCAACAGATTCCGTATTTTTGCCTATTCATCCGAAGGAACAGCCAAGTCCCACTTCATCCGGCTCCGTCTCCGTCTCCTGGGTGGTCCATGACAATGACAATGACAATGAAACGATGAGGATGATGGGGAGCGTGGAATCCACCAGTGTCACCCCCACCGACACGCGTAATTAATTAATTAATTAATTAATCCAATTCAATCCAATCATTCTCCCTTGTTTTTTTTAAATAACTGAATATTTTATAGTGTCCATTAAAAAAAGAATGGTATTTGAATTGGAATGTGTTTAACTATAGTTCCTCCGACATATGACGAAGCCGTGACGTACGAGGAAGAAATTTTCATCAAACTGCCGACGACGACGACGAGTTCATCAGAGGAATTGGATTTCAAAATGGGATCCAGTGAGACGGAAAGCAATTCTTCGTTTGAAGCGGAAGTAGAAGGAGAAGAAACGGATGGAGGTGACGCCGGGGAGGAGGGGAAATTTGTCCCAAATTATGTGGCTTTTTCTTGGTTGGTTCCAAGCTATATCAATAACAATAACAACAATAACAACAAGGCCCACGCCACGAAACGACATTGATTTATCTCATGCAATTTTTACACTTTATAACGCCCACTCCGTTTTCTGTTTCCGCCGGATTCCCCAAATAATTCCCAATAAAATTCTATGCAAAAAAATAAGGTATATTAAACAATTATCTATGACATTTAATGTGATATACTTCGTTTTCATTAAAATATGAGGATTTCCTAAGGATTCAAACACGGTTTCCCATATTTATGGTGACGTTGTCCTTTGTAACGCATCATTACGCATTTTCAATGGTTTTGGGTTATATATGATTCATATAATATGAAATGTTTATATGCAACTAAAAAATACAAACATGCAGTCAAGCGATAGCCTGTGTGGAAAAATATATTGCCGAGTATTAATGTTTCCTTCATTTACTCTGATTAGGTATACTGTATCCATAATATAATATACATGCGTCTTAATTCCTTCGTGTATGTTTTGTAAATACAGATATTCATGTGTAATGTAAATTTTTGTTTGTATTAGCTGCACTTTCTGTATGCATAACAGTCATCACTTCATCAGATAATAATAATAATGATAATAATAAAAGAACGTTGACAAATACCTACTGCATAAATACATATATATATTGTATTATGTATGTACATATGTTCAGCCTGCCTGCCTGCCTGATCGTATATGTATAATAATAAGAGGTTGAAGGTCCAAAAGTCAGTCCCAATAGGACTGATACTAATCCCTTTCATAATTTCTTATCGTCCATCGTCAACTTGAGATTAATAATATTGAATATTGTATTCATGCGTCACCTTTTTCGTTTTTCGTCTAGAGTTTCCTTCGTCTATACTATATACTATATACATACATACATAGGAACAAAATATGTACATATTTGCTTATACATATACAATATATATGTACATACATATTTGTGCAACTGAAAATACTCGTCGTATAGCACTGGGCCAATACCACAAAACACGCGTATGTATTGTATGTATGTAGATATTTCACCAAGTTTGTGACACAAACCATAAGGCATAAAAATTCGTCTGCATATTATAATAATATTATAATATGAAGTTGTGAATAAGAAAACCAGCCGGATACTACTTTTCACTTTTTTGCATATTAATATGCAGAAAGACATGAGCTATTTTATGGAAACAGTTAGATATTTGTAAAAAAATTGCAAATATTTTTAATTTAACAAAGTTTAGTTAAATTCAAACAAAATATATGAGGATTTCTTTCTTGTGATTCTTTAATTACAAAATCATCGAGAAACGCCGTGTCGCCAAAGCGGCCAAAAGGAAAACACGAATATCTCGACTTCTAGATCGGCGTCTTCGACAGGTTTTTCTATCCACATCGACATACCGTATACGCTATAATAGAGTCCCACCTTTTTATAGTGTCTCACCTCTGGAGAGACTAAATTCTGTTCCCATATCAAATACATTAACGTACATACATACAATGCTATACAGTCCCTGGGACTCTATAATATTTTAAAATACACTCCCTGGGACTCTATTATAGCGTATACGGTACTTATACTAGTAGTTACGTTAGTAGTACGTTTTTTTTTGTTTCTTCACTGCAACTGTTTTTCTTGCACCGCAAACGCAGCTCATTGTCAGTTTCAAATCAATACGAATTTAATCTTCGACAGTATTTATGTAATTTAAAGTAAAGTAAAGTAAAGTAAAGTATTAATTGACAGCAAACCGTGAAATTAATTGTTATTTTCTTATTATTATAATTATCAATACTCAGTTTTTAATTTTTATAAACATTTATATTCTTCATCCTCGTGTTTTGTTCTACTGGAAAAGGTTGGAGATAAAATAATAATGTATTTATACTTAACTCTCCTATTTCATTTTCACACCATATAGTAGTTAAGTACTTGCTTATTTATACTGTTATTATTCCCTGACTTGTCAATCCCCGTTATATTTGCATTGTAAATTTTCCATTCATTTATTTAACTTGATAAATTTCATTGTACTTATGTGAAATAAGTAGGAAATTAAAGTGTGTAAGTCTAAATTAAGTAATTAACTGAAGTTAATTTAATTTTTATTCAATTTAAGGTGTGCAAATAATTTGAAAGGACTCTCGAATCAAGATGAAGTTTGTTTGGTCTTTTGCTGCCATTATTTTAATTGTATTGCTCCAGTCCAACGGAATCGGAGCAGATGATGCAATCCGACGAGATGTTGCTCTATTTGGTCGACGTATCAACAAACTTTTCACTGGACAATTCAAGTACGTTTTCATTTTCTTCAATTAATTCATGACATTTAATTTCATACTGTTCGTTCATGGTATTGGTAAGTAATAGTAAAAGTAAGTAAGTATAAATGTTGAATGGCATTAAGCATATTATCGGCTAACAATAAGTTCCATAACCCTGTTTTATCATTTGGCACCAGAAGGCGAATTTGCGTGCGCGTTCTTATATATAAATAACCTGATTTTTGCTCAGATCCATCGACGAATTTTTTGCACCTTCAACTTTGATTGATCAAGCTCTTTGGTCTGCCGAGGATGTCACTCTGGGGAGTTTGGCCATCTTGACAATAGTTCTGACCATTCTCCTTTTCATCTCTTGCTGCTGCTATGGAAGACGAAGAACTCAAGTCGTCTATGCCAACATTTAATTTGAAGGAAGGAGAACAACAAAAAAGAACAATTCCCTCTCAGATTTATTTATTTATCAGAGAGAGTGAGGGAGAGGAATATTGACCAAGTTAAATAACAAATAAGTGAATTTGATCTAAAAGTGAATCATCAACTGCTCAACTCTCGATGATGTCACAAAATATTATACATAAATTCTAATGACATAACTTACTGGCATTACATACTATAAACACTTAATATTTACTTATTATATACTAATTAATTAATGCATTATGTACATATTCTACATATTTGGAGCAGAGATTCAATTACAACTCAAGTAATTAAGAATAAGACTGTTGATACCATTTTCATACTACATATTTTGATACTGATTTTGATCCTCAATAAATCCATAAGGTTAAGAAATCTGGATTTTGTCCGTTGAAGTTGAAATAAAAGACAACACACATGTAAATATATCCACGAGTTTTCTATATATTTTGTAAATACAACTTTTGAATTTGAAGATCATTTATATCATTTTTACGTATTTCCTATTTCATATTTGTGCAAGTCATAAGATCTTTTTCAAAATTAGCACAAGTATTTTTTGGTCAAAACTGAAAACACGTGATAAGTGTGAGTAGAGGCGAATAATGAAAATGGAAACTTACATACTTAGGTACATACTTTTTATATGACGCATATACAAACAAATCTGAGTGAGGAAATGCTGAGCAGGAATATCCAAAACAAATTAAACGCCTGACTGGTTACAAACGGAAAGGGTCAACCACAATTAGCTTGGTAGAAAACTCTAAACCGGATATCAGACGGAATTTCAATGATTTAATGAACACAAAAAGTCCTTAGAAAAAAAGGTAAACAGACCTACCGTATGTTTCCATCGGCATCATATATTAAACATTTTGTTCGAGTCTCGTCGACGACGAGCAATTTCTAGTTATATATTTTTATAATTTTATTTATACGTGTTTATAAAGCAATTAGCGTTACTTATTAAATATATTATTTAATTGTATAATATACTCCAAAATGAAGATATCCATTAGATCTTCGAAGATACAATTAATTTTGATGTTAATAATAATTATAATTGTGGTTCTTCAATTAAGTGTATCCGGTTCTTTGGCTGGGATGAATCCCTCGTCCTCGTCGTCCTCGTCCTCGTCGTCGCGAGTCTCAGTAATAAGAGAATGTTCAAATAGCCAGAACAATGTACATGAAACTAAAGTGGAGATGCCTCCTCATCTCATCTTTGAAAATCATTCAGTCACATTCCAGTAAGCACACATATGTGTACATTTATATAAACCACACGACAAGCACAATTTAAGTAAATTTCATTTGTATATCCATTTACCACATTGACTATGGTTATGCATGACTAATTATTTAATGTTAAATGAAATATTTTGGTAAGTGTATACAAACAAACACAAAACTAATATGATTTTGAATTTGACAGTTTGTTTCATTTGGAAGGGGAATTGAATTGTTGGAATCCTCTGGGTGTTTACAGTCTCCAGTTTTACCTTCCACTCCCCATCGGAGCCGTCACTTTCTTCTCCAAATTCATAAGCACAATCCTACTGAACCCACCAAATTTCCCCAAAGTCCAGTCCAATGAAGAATCCATCAAATTTCTAGCCTCGGGTCTACTAAATCACACTGCCATGAAAATCAGTACATTTTACCAACCCGATGACTACTGTCTCCATCGGTAAACAAAGACAAAGACATATATTTCAATGTTTGTTGAATCTAATAATAATAATATATTATGAACAAAACCTATACAATAAATAGGATTGATAAACTTGTATAATGTAGAATAAATAAGACGCACATGGAAGCTCTCATTTGCTTGTCCAATTGCGATCCGGCATCCAAAGTTCAGAACCCCAACAATTCATTGCAGGGACGTCCTTTGCCGGAAATTTGCATTAAGAAATGCTGTCCACCTGGTCAAGTCGTGGACTTGATGAATTTGTCAAGTTTTTGCAAAGATTCTGGCAAACTCAGTTGGTCACCCACTTTCTTCGATTCGAAATCTCTGGAGCAAACTTGTATTTCCAGGATTACTCCACAAATGACGGCAGAGGATCCAACTCCAACTCGCCCCAATTTTTACTATTCCACTTCATACCGGCTCCAAAACGAGGGCTGTCGAAGCATTCACTTTTTCCCTGGGCTCACTTTAACTTACCAAAATCTCACGTCAACTCGTGGAAGGTAAAAAAAAAATAAAAAAAGTATGGACTTCGTCTCTGTCTGTTGAGTCCAATTTTGTGTGGTTTTTCCATCAATTTCATTTTGGATTTGGATTGACACACAGTTTTCGTTTGCTGGAGGACGGGAGACTCGTCACACGAAATTATGGTCGAAAGCCTCTTCATTTGAAACCCATTTGGCTTGAAGTGACAGAAAAATATTGTGTGGACGGCATACAAAATTTTGAGGAGGGACATCATGATGAGAATTTATATTCTGGACTATTTGAACACACTGCCATTGTCATCTGTGAAGACGACTCGGAAATGCAGTTTGACGAGCCCATGGAGTTTGGGACAAATGGGACCAACAACAACAACAATAACTTTACCATTTTTGAATTTGAAGAGGAGGAATTTTTGTGGAGTCATCGAAAGGTAAACAGACGAGAAAACAATTCAATGCTTATATATATCGTAGATTTCCATGTCCAATTAATGTCCATACAATTGAGAAGATGACGGGCAAAGAGTACAATCAATATTGAACTTCAATATTGATCAGTTTGAAAAGGCGTATGTGTACATTTCGGCCATGTTTCTGTCGCTTGTACCGCTGTCACTGACCATGGGCACGTACTGGCTCACTTGGAAATCCCAGAACCAGAACATACACTGCTGGACCATGTTGGCACACATCGCAAACTTATTTCTTTTAATGTTATTCCTGGGCACGTCTCATTTGATTTCCATATTCGGAAGATCCGATGACTTTCCCATCACGTGCACCATCGTCGGTAAGCCACTTTAATTTAAAAGTAAATACTAATCCCATAATCCCATACAACCATTATTGGACTGTATACAACAGACAGGGAAAATGAGGCGCACATATGTAATTTGTATGCCAACGTAAATTTGCATTTCATTTAATTGTGTTCATGTGTTCATGTGTAGGGATTCTGGCACATTTTTTCTTTTTGTCAACATTTTTTTGGCTCACAGCCGTCAACTTTGATGTCTGGCTCACATTCAGGTCAACTCATCCACTTGATGGATTTGAAATGAAAAATAAAACCCATAATATAGACTATATTTAATGTAAAAAATGTTTTTGTGTGGGATCAATTAGGAGTTTAAAACCCCGTTTTCAAAGATCCAGAGGCTTCAAGCGCTTCACGAGCTACGTTATATTTTCATGGGGTGGACCTCTCTTGATCATCAGTATTGGACTCTTGCTTGGTCATAAATATGGAAAATATGGGTATTATTTACTTATTTATCATTCATTTTCTGACATGATGACAATTTCCCATGTCCCATTTGTTTCTATACACAAATAATTAAGTTTGTTTGCTCGCTTTCATTTGGTCATCAGGGAGGACAGTGATTGTGACATCATTCTACCGAATTACGGACTGAACCGATGTTACATTAACAAGGAAGCTGAGGCTGTCTATATCTACTACATTGTCGGCACTCTCATCCTTGTCAACTTGATATTTTTTACCCTCACAATCTACGCCCTTCACGAATACCGGAAAAGTACTCAACCGGCCCTTGAAGGGAAATCCAAAGCGGACACCACACGGTATGCGAACACGATTCGTGTTACACGAACACTCTATTGAATTCATGTAGATCATCGTTCCTTTAAAAATATTTCCCATTACTTAATTAATTTGAAGACAACAAACTCCATAAATAATGTTATAATTTTACAATTTCGTATATAGTGGAGAGTTATTCACAAAATTATTCATGGTGATGGGCTCGTCGTTTGTATTGGAGTTTGTATCGTGGGCGTTTGAGCAGGATTATGAAATGACGGATGATGTGGCTTGGCCATGGATCATCCTCGATTGTATCAATTGGACAGCTCGAGCCATTTTCATTTTCCTCATTTTTGCATGTAAACGGAAAAATTTAGTAGAGCTCCGTCGTCGCTGCCGCAAATACCGTAAGATGAAACTGCATGCATATGTCAATTTTAATGAGATATCATATGAGACAAAAAATGATTGAAACCTCCATGAAATCCCTGTGCGTGAATAGAAATGTAAATGTATAATAATAAAGCATTGTATTTGGGTTCTTTGTAGCTTTCCTCGTTAATTTGATAAACAAAGTGAATTGTACGTCCATTAAAACAACCGAGTTGGAAGAGTCGATGAGTAATACAAATACACAATCGAATGCCATCAAACTCTCGACCCTACGACGATCCAGCGCACATCCATGACAATTATAATGACAGCATGTAATAGAGGACACAAATTCTACTTTGTAATTAATTATTACTCACACGCATACACACAATAACAATAACAACAATGCGGAATCCCTCATTTATTGTTACTTATAAAGTATGTATATGTACATGTTATATTTGTTATCGTTCCAACATGTTTATTTGAATTAAACGAAGATTTCTACAAATAATAGCAAAAGTTCCTGAATGACTTGCAGAGTTTGATTTCCTAATGTTTAAATTCTATAAAAAAACCTGAATATGACATGCTTAAATATCATGTATAATTTAACTTGCTGTCAGTCATTGTCTGACAGCAAGTGAATGTGAATAAACGTTGAAAATGCATTGTTGGCTTGTCAAAATTCAATGGTGGGATCCAGAGCGAACGAGAATTTCAAATACAGACGACAAAAAAAAATGTGCACGATTGTGAATTGTGAAATTAAATAACATTAAAAGAGTCAAATCAAATTAAATATGTAAGTAGGTACTTTTTTATATTGGACTTGATTGGTGCTAAGGAATCCGGATTTAATTAATGTAAAATCAATTATATCAGGTGTCTCGTATTCTGTGATTTCCATGCATAAATGAATTGAAAAAACTCAATTAATTTTCAAGTTTTTCATTGTGAATGTGTTTGTGGCTGGTGGAATGGATTTCCCATTAAATTCAACTTTAAAATAACAGATAATATCAAATATTTACATTTGTTAAAAACAAATACCTACTTATATATGCGGTATGATATGTGAGCAAAAGTATTATTATTAAAGTTCAGTGCATTATTTGGGTTGTGGATTGTGAATATCCAAATTATAATAATCATCAATATAGACACTTAAAGTTTTAACTATAGTCAAAGTCTCAAGTGCAAATTCGTTTGGAGCTGTATACGACGTTCAAAACACGTAATGGATTGTGTATATATTATGATTATTATGTAGATTAATACCAAGTTTTTATTATAACTTATCAAATCCTCAAACGTCGTCCGAATATTTTTGTTAGATTAACATGATTCATATAAATATAGTCTTGTCAAGTGCAAAGTTCTTGTTTCAATTTCAAACCAATTTAAACTGCCGTACTTCAATGTCATCAACATCACCACCTCTCACAAACATCATAATAATATGAAATCCACACATCAAGATCTCATCAAATTTCTAGTCACATTGCATTGTACAAAATTAAGACCTTTTTGAAGTCTGTATCAAGTATGAAGTATACCTATATATTCCTCTTTCCTGACGTCATTCTCACCATAAACACTACATGAAAATGAAAATGAAAATACTCTTTTCTATTGATCCAGCAACAAAAATTCATATACTATGGTAAGTGGACGGCTTTTGTTTCATAAGTATACTTAATAATATTCCCACGTGTAACTCTATTTTGACAGGTTTCCTTCCATCTGCACAAGAACAAGGTTCAATACGTACGTATCATCAAATGCCTGTTCATTCAAGCAATGTACTGACATAATAATAATTTAATGCAAAGTACAAATCACGTATTCACATTCACAATTGTATTAGAGGAAAATCGCAATCAGTGGTATAGAATAGTAGTACACATATTATTATTATAAGAACGTATACTTTATTTATACCAAATGCTGAACAAACAATCAGTTGTCAACCCTAAAGTTGGAGTTCTATTGTAGTTGATTTAATAAATGAAATCATCATTATTATAAACTATACAAGTATGTAAGTGTCGGCAAAAAATTGTATACAGTATCTACAATTGGAAGTTGTCATCAACAAGTGAAAGAACTCTGGTAGAGTCTGACTACAAAAAAACCAAGCTACACAACTGCGTACACAATATACATATTATATAGGCATATTTATTATCAGCCTTTGCCATGCATATACTTTCTATTGTTATGTGATTTGACTTTAAATTCTATTTCATATATAGGTATGTAATTCATATTTGATTTGTTTGTTTATTTTCAGAGAAATTGCTAGTCACTGAATTGGGATTGCCAAAAAGCCAACAACTCCAGTCAATGCTTCAATTATAATATTATTATACTACTACCGAATCGATAGTACCGATTGAACTCATACTCTATAAACTTTAGTGGCTAAATCCAGTGTTAGTTTCTTTTGATTGCGTATTTGCTAGGGTTCTTTAGTAGTTCATTACCTAATTCTGTATTCAAGTAGTCCACTATATAGTATTATTAATATTTAATATGAGATATTGAGCAACCAGTGTTGGACATTATGACAAGATAAAATGTGACAAAAAGCTTGACTATGATCCAGATTGAAGTTTCTTACAGTTCAAGATTCTACAGAGTAATATATAAAATATAAACAGTGGTGCTACAAGTCAATTTGGACAATTACAAAGTCGTTGTGCTTAAGTAAGTACACAGGGAAAATCTTCAAAATGAATGACGTTTTACTATTCCTATTCCTATCGTGAAATTCGAAGCGTTTGATACATTCGACAAGTTTGTTAAAGTTATTACGCTATTTACTATAACTATTATTGTAATAATAAAATACATCAGATCCATCCATCAAATAATAGAGATAGACGATGGGGTCGAATCCTTGTTTGAGTATAGAATTAGAATGAGAGTTTATATTTAAAAATTGTTATTGCACTATAGGGTGTAAAATTAGTAAGCAAGTAGCAAGAGTGATTAAGTAATATCCTACAAGTAAAATATGTTATTATTGTTTAGGCGTGACTCGGAAGTATTAAAAGGAAATGACCCTGTTTATGTATCATATAACACATGGATCAACATTAAATATACAGATCTGGTCTGATATCTGATCCTCAAGTCAATATTAGATAATAATAATATTATTATTGTGAGACAGCCGCCCGTTCTTATCGCATTTCAATTTGTGATAATTCTGACTGCAAATTGAAGTCCCAATTAAATCGGAAACAGGTTTTGAGTTTCTAACCTTTTTTTTTCATGTTTAACCTTTCCTCCAGTTTCTACACAGGAAAGTATATAGTCAAGGAGTATAGCAAATAGCAACACGCACTGAAAAACTAGTTTGTATAATATTAAATAATAATAATAATACGTACAGATTTTATGCACGGAAAAAACTTTATGGGGATGAAAAACATCAAATTGATGTGGAGTAATTAAACAAATCGTGCAATTTCATCTTTAATAGGGAAAATTGTAGACAGTTGTGAGAGAGAGAGAAGAAAAACTCAGTCATCGTCGCTTTAATTGGATGTACACATTTCAAGTCGAAGAGTTTAAAAAAGTGAATATACAAATAAATGAATCGTTTCAAGAGCTAAAAGGTTTCTTATAGTTGGAAAAGTTAATGATAGCTTAGCTTTATATAATTAGTATAATTAGTATAATTATATAGTCTGTCGCTACAAACTAAAACAAATATTGGGTGATATGTTGAATGGATTATGAGGAAGAGTCAGTCAATGATTATGGTGGAATATTTTAGTGAGCTGTTAAAGAGTTAGTCAGTTAGTTATTGAATGATGAATACGCGACACATTTACTAAATACCGCATCACACAAAACATTCAGAAGCAAAGCAAGAAGAAAGAGCCGCATTTCTTTTCCTGTGACATTTTCATCCATATCAGCAGTTTTTGTCAACTGTGTACATATATCCAAAGAAGAAGAAGATAGAGTTCAAGCTCTGTAATTTCTTTTGTATTTTTCTGTGATAACTTTTCTTTGAGAGTGTACTTCCTCTTATTAGGTCATAGCTCTTCGTATTTAACAGTTTATTGATATTTGCCACTAAGTGTGCAAAGTACAAAGTGAAAGTGATTATTACTAATTAAATTATTTAATTTAAATATACACATGTGTGAACTGTAATTAAAATACTAGTAAATTGTACATTTCGTATGTATAAAATAGAAATTACATTTGTTACCATGAAGTATAAACAGATTTACATAGTCGACTAGAAAAGGAAGAGGTAGAAAAATTTGTGCACTAGAAAATATAAAAGTAGGTAGTTAATAAATAAAGACAAAATCAACGCAAACAAAGTACAATCAACAATCAGAATGACTGTTTCGATGACAGAAGAGGAAATTGCTGGCAGAAGTCAGAATGAAAATGATCTGGAGGAGATTGAAGCTTCTACGGGTAATTTATAAATTCAAATGGGATATTTATAGTTACAATAACTATCTATACTATTATTTTGACGTTCATTCTAGTATGCAAATATTGCCAAATATGTATAACGTTTGAAATTATATTACAATTCCTATATATAGGAATTGTAAAATTATTATTATGTTTACATTAATTACTATATTGCTTCTGTACAGAAAGGAAAAGTTCATTTTTCAAGAAATTACTCCGGAAGCGAATTCCTTTCATCCGATGGTTCCCAAAGTACAAACGAAATTACTTTGCCAATGATGTTATTGCTGGAGTCACGGTGGGCCTTACCGTAGTACCCCAGAGTATGGGCTTTGCAGCCCTAGCTGGACTCACACCAGAGGTACTTATATGCTCAATTTATTCAAATTATTATGATTATTAACTTGTGATTTATTTCAAGTTTGAAGATAAAAATCATGTCAATACTATGAATTATTTACTCACATTGCAGTACGGCTTGTATTCGTCGTATATTGGTTGTTTTCTGTACATATTCTTGGGATCATGTCGTCAGGTGACCGTCGGTAATTCAAACGATATTTAACTTTATTATTATTTAAAATTTCAAAAATATCAAAGGTTAATCAAGTGTGGGAATTTTCCATATAATTGTATTTGTCTACAAATACCACATATTTATACTCATTAGGTCCTGTCTCTTTGCTCAGTCTCCTCGTATTTCAAACTTGTGGAATGGATTTCCCAGCCTGTGCCATTTGGATGGGATTTTATAGTGGAATTTTCCAACTTCTTATGGCTTTTCTTCATCTTGGTACGTATTTATATTGGACGTATCATAAATATATATTATGCTATGGAATAATGGAATAAGAAAATACGTTGAATTATGAACGTTCTTTTTTGTGATTTTGTATTGGAAATTCTAATTTGTTTGTGTATATTTATATAGGAGTGATTGTGAGCTTCATTTCGGAACCGGTTACATTGGGTAAGAACAAGAACTATGCATCAAAACAAGCAATTGGAGGGAAATTGTACTTATTATTATCTTTGTTTATTGGACTAATACGTATACCAAAACTTTAAATGCAGGATTCACAGCCGGAGCCGCAATTACGACAATATCCGCACAACTTCGCAGTCTCTTCGGAATGAGTGGGACAAATGGGTCTGGGATTGTGAGCATTTGGCGGCTACTTATTAAAAATTACGATACTTGGAGGCAGGGTGATGCCATCATGGGACTTTGTTCTTTCGTTGCTTTACTCTTCCTACAGGTTAGTTGTAAATTGAATATTAACATATTCTTGACATGGCTTTATGTACGTTGTGCATGAGATTGTGAAAATATTACATACTACAACTTTTAAATATTTGTATGTTTTTTTTTTTTGTAGAGAGTGAAAGATTTCAAAACTCCCGAAGGAAAAAACAAGAGATTATGGAAGAAAATATTCTGGTACATTTCCGTAGCTCGAAATGCCCTCATTGTTGTAACAACGACAGTAATCGCGTTTGCCTGGACTGACCCGCCTTTCAAACTTACCGGAATAGTTCAAAGTGGATTACCTCCCATTCAATTGCCACAATTCACTCTCCCTGCCAACAATATCATTTTGAAAGAGACTCTAGCTAATATGACAACTACAACGGATCCATTGGACTCTGGAATGTTGAATTTTTGGGAGACGTGGCAGAAATATAGTACGGCACCCCTTGTCGCAGCTGTTATAGCCATTTTACAAAATGTTGCCATCTCAAAGGCTTTTGGAAGTGGACAGTCTGTTGATGCAACTCAAGGTGACACATAAAATAAATTGTGATATTTTAAACTTTAAAATTTAAAAAATTTCCTTTGTATACCTATCTACTATCTATGACATATATGTATATTAAATATTAAATATATATCTGTCTATTTTCATTGGAAATATAGAAATGCTGACTTTGGGAATAACGAATGTGATCGGAGGATTCCTTAGTGCAATGCCTTCTTGTGGTTCATTCAGTCGCTCTGCTGTCAACGACGCTTCTGGTGTTAAATCTCCTATGGCTGGACTTTTTACTGGTATAATCATTAAAACTTTTGTACATAGAACTAAAATGTCAAAGACTAATTTATTCATTTATGAGCTGTAGTCAAACATATGTATGAATGTATGAATAGGAACACTTGTTCTGTTGTCTCTTGGATTCCTCACTCCAACGTTTTACTACATTCCAAAGGCATCCCTCGCAGCTGTAATTATTTCTGCTGTCATGTCCATGATCGAATTCCAAGCGTTGGTCCCCATGTGGAGAATATCCAGTAATAAATTCTATATGTATTTAATTTATATATAGTACTTGTAAAATAAGGAAATATTGGAAATAATAATACTGCCTAATTAAACCAACACTGGTGCATCACGCCTAATTTTATTCTAATATTGTATGGTTCTTTTTTTTTAAAGGATGGGACGTTATAACTTGTTTGATAACATTTGTTGGTTCCGTATTTCTTGGAATGGAATATGGAATTGTAATTGGGGTAGGGATCAGCGTGGCAGCTCTACTCATTCAAACTCTCCGACCACCAATGGGACCACAGCTCAAAGTGGATCCGGACACGGGTTTAAAATATCTCCTTGTAAAACCCGAACAGGGTCTCAAATTCCCAAGTATTGATCATCTGAGAACTGTGACGAATAAAGTTACGAATCGCTACCGTAATAAAGTTCGGATAATTGTTATAGATTTGGAAAGATGGACAACGTGGGATTACACAGCTATAAATTCTCTCGTGGCTCTCGTGCGAGGTATGAAAAAAGCTGGAATCTCTCTCATCTTTCTTCATTGTTGTACCGATTGGGCCAAAGCATTTGAAGCTGCTGGGCTTAAAAATCCACCTTGTTGTTTTGAGGATAGTCAGCTATCCGAATTTTTGACAGAGTCTACAAAACCGCGCTATTCGGTGTAATTGTGATCAGATGACGAATCATGACAAGGATGGTTCTTAAATAGTAATAATATAATTGGAATGTTTACAATAACCAGTTAATTCAAGTCTTCACTATGTATTTCTTACTTTTGTATAATATTAAAATATAACATGTGTAAATGTGTAACCATTGTTCTATTTATAATATAAAAATAAAAATAATAGTAAATAATTTCTAATATTGTTCATTCATATTCCAGTCAGTGTTCTTGTATAGAGTTGTGCAATTTCGTATACTTTAAATCGTTCTTTAAATCGTACTTTAAATCGTTAAATCGAAAATACCTTTCATTCTTGTGCATTTTAATTTGAACCGTACCATGTATGTACAGAAACTTGTTTAAATTTATTGTGCATGTATATGTAAGTATATTGTAATTATTGTATATATATTGTATATATATATTTATATATGCCATATTACTATATTTATATTTATATTTGGATTACTTCTCCTACATAACACATGTATAAATATGTGAAAGTTAAAGCGCCGCACGATACCAATTTAATTATGTACGTACACTATAGCTGGAGTGTCACACAAGTTGTGTGTGCTGTCATTTACTTGTACATTTATTGCAAATAATGTGAAAAAAGATGGACAAAAACTATTCGTGCAGCGTTTTCAAATGTTCATAGTCCTCTAGTAATTAGTATCACTAATTAAATTGTAATTAGCAAACGTTTACACTTTACAAAACGCATTTACGTATACGAAGCAAAAAATAGTACTCGCAAAACTGCATGGTGAATTGATGAAATTCGATGAAACTTCATATATATGAAGTACAACTTGTACAGTACAAGTTATTCACTTCTTAAAGCTAAAACAAGCTGACATGCTATATGAATTTGAACAAATAAAAACGAATGAAATGACGATCGTACTTTTTTATACCTTGATATCAATTTAAAATATCTACCTTTTCGCATACTCAATTATGTTTGAAAAATGGAACATGTATTTAAGTTAAAATTTTTAACATTGACTTTGGTTTCTACATGAAGGGCAATTTAAACTCAATCATATGATTGATGCAAAAAAAGTGACATTATTAATGACATACTTACTTTCCAAGGTCCGAGAAATGAAATGATGTAGTATTTCTTCATATATATAATATAATAATATACAGTATAAAATGTGACAATGAATAGATGACAAGTCAGAAGCATAATAATCATATTACTATTATTATAGTTACATACATATTTGAATAATATGAACAGCTTGAGATAAATATACATATTATGCTCAACATAAAGACAGTGGATATCCGCTTAAGTTTTGTATACTTTACTTTTATAAATTATTGTTGATAAATTACGTAAAAAGTAGCAGGTTTAATGTACTAATACTAATAATCGTACATTGGTAATCAAATGCTCAAAGACTAATAATAGTAATAATTTAATAAAAAAAGTTCAACCATCTCAACTTGAAAAAACCTGACTATGTATAGTTTAGTTGTGTATGCAGTTTTATATGCATATGGCTATTATCTATCATGTATAATATTTTATTAGTACAATGTATATAGTACTAAAGTATGTAGGTGTACCTTAAATGCAAATATAGATACATTTTTTTCAATACAAAATTTGCTTGCCAGTTACAAGGAAAACGACAAAATGAAAACTACAATAATTGTAAATTGTAATTAATTATTAATAGGTATGTAAGTAATTATTAATTTTCAACTTGGAGACGGGCTTTTTTTGCTGATGCTTTTTCATCATCGTCAGCTTCATCATCTTCATCATTAGCTCGATTCTGGTGAGCTTTTTTACTAAAATGAGGTAGCTCTCCCTGAACTAGACCGACAGCATAAAACTATAAAAGAAAACAAACGACATTTATTATTAATTATTAATATTATTATTATTCCGGGAATAATATTCCCTGATAAATATATGCTTGTACAGACAAAATAAGACGCAGACCTGGAAATTCATTATTTAATAATGATTATTATTACATTAATATTATATGGGAGCTTCCGCGAGAAAAGGGATGATCTGGTACAAAAAACGTTTTTTGCATATTTATGATATTCATGTACAACAAAAGAACAAAATAAGGGCTATCGATCCTGAAAATTTTAAGTGTTTTCGATGAGCGCAAGTATTTTAAATTAATTAATTGACATAAATTAGCAATTTGCGTAGCATGCAATTAGCGGTTTTTTGATTACGAGTCATGGGTAATCCCAGGGGAACCGTAATTTTTTTTACATAAATTTTATGTTTTGGGGGTTAGAAAATACGGAGAATCGCAATCTGAAGCCAAAATATTAAAAATAAATTTTTAAAATATTTAAAGATGAAAAAAGACTTGAAATTTAGGATGTTCATATAGCCACAAAATCCTGATATGTACCGTATATACTGTTATATAACCCCAATTTCTATAGAACCCCTGGGGTTCTATAGGATTTTCCGATACAACCCCAGGGTTTCTATAACAGTATATACGGTACTTGGAATTAGATCATAATACTTTAAGTTATTGCAGTCTGAATTTAAAATCACTGTAAACTTTACAGTGTAAAGAATCGCGAGATAATATTTCTAGTTTAATAGTATCATTTAAAATACAACAATTGAAATTAACACTTTGTTGATTTTCTAACTCATACTAAAGGATTCGAGTCGGGAGTTAGTATGTACAAAGTTTGATTATTATTGTTGCACTTTTAATTGTAATAATAATAAATAATCGTATATTATACGATATTTGACACTATAATTAAAAGTTACCAACTTTATTTTATTATAATATTTAATTTTAACACTCAAAACGAAATAATTATTATAGAATCCTTGAAAGTATTTTGCTCAAATAATTGAAAGGTGTAGGAAACTAACTAATAGAATCCGACATTTCATTCAATTTCATTGCATTTTACTTCTGAAAGAAATTCAAACTATGCTAACTGCACTCTTAGCACGAGCGGCCGCGAGAGCGCCGAAAACTTTAAACGTGAATTGTTCAAAACTCAAAGTTTGTACCAGATCATCCATTTTCTTGCGGAAGCTCCCATATATTTAATATTTAAATATATTATAATTTAAATTTATTATATTGATTATTATGATTATATGTATTTTTATTTTATATTTATGTAGTCGATTTACATACCGCTTTTGCGATTGGAGACGATCCCAATTCTCTTGGCATTCCTTCATTCAGGCCTGGAGGTGCGCCGGGTTCACGAACATCATAGGTATGAAAAGGCAAAGTGGACAACCAGTCCATCATGGATTGCTCTTCATTCTCCGTCTTGGTAATAACAGGATAAATGTACTCATCACAAAACTTGAGAACTTTGTCTTCTTGACTGTCCCAAGTGAGTCCGTCGTGAACTCCATCGCTTCCAAATTTCTTATCATATCTTGTGTAATGAACATAATCCAACATCAAGCCAACTCCCGGAGCTTTGGGAATATCAATTCGATTAGATGTCCAACATTTCTCAAATGTGTCGAGTGAGGCGAATCCTCGCATGTAAGCAACAACGAGTCCAATCATTTTCCGGATTTGATGCATCATAAAACTTTGACCTCTAACTTTTAAAATGACATATTCTAGTCCATCCTTCACTGTAAGGGAATTCACAGAATAAAGAATAAAATGGAATTAGTGTATTAAATAGAATTGAATATTTCATATAGTTCATCCATCCTACTATTAACTATGTAATAATATTATTATTATTATTGTGTACTAGTTGCTTACTGAAGGGCTCCCCACAAGTAAAACTGTAAATCACTCTCATTGCTGAGGGATCATTGGGTCGTTTCTTTGATGTAAAATTGTAGTAGTTTTTAGGTCCCAGGTATAAATTCAGTGCTTTTTGAACTTCCTCAACTTTCTCCATACTCATTCGATAGTTTGTGGTCACCATTCCTTCCAATGGAACAAAGGAGAATGTGGGGATCATGTACATGTACGTACGAGCATCACAATTATTTTTTGCATCAAAACCTTTAGTGACTCGCTTCATGCCCATGACACGGATTTCCGGAGGGAGATGATCATTTATTTTTTCAATATCCACTTCTTCCGGGGCTTTCATGGAGATGATTTGACGAGCTGCAGACACATTTTTGTCTGTCCGGGCTGCTCGTTGGAAATTAGCTACTTGAGGTTTTATCAAAGTCTCCTCATCCACATAACCATTTATTAATAGAGAATTAAATAATTCATCCTCAATCGTCTTCATATTTGGATTCTTTTGCATTCCAAAATAACCTTGACCACAATAACTCAACATGAGAACAATTTTCCTTTTCCGTAGTCGTAGAAATGCTTCTTTTTTAATTGCTGCTTCTTCCAGTGGACTCAAAGGACGAGGGATTTCTTCTATACTTGAACTTGTTGTGGCAATTTCTAATGGGTTTTCATCCGTCTCAACGAGTATTTCAATTTTAGAATCTTCTGTTAATATTGGTGGTGAATTATTACTCAATTCCTTCACTCCTTCCCCATTAGATTTATTAACAATATCATTATCCTTATTTTCTGTTTCCACTTCAGTATCGTCTATAGCTGGAGCTGGAACATTTACACCCGATGACATTTTTCGTATGCTCTCGTTACAGTTTCCGGTTAGATAATAAGTATTAAAGTTGTTGAATAAAAGTTTTGAAGGCAAGAAATAACTTGTCGCTGGTGTCACACACACTAAACTTCGACTGCTACATGAAAAAAGTAATTGACTGACAACCCGGGCCATACGCTGCAATCATAAATACACAAACAAATTGTAATGTCAATTAAAATATTTCCCTCACCTGAAATTGACAATTATTATTATAATTAAACACTTGCCAATAGTATTTAACTTGCTTATTTATGCAATAAATAAATACAAACAATTACAATTCCTTTTATAATATTAATATTACTATTATGTATACCAACCATGGATGATGCAGAGACGGACTCGGCTGAAAAGAGATTGTCACGGAAGAAAAGGGGTGTCACAAATCAAAGACCAGAGGCAGTCAATTGCATTTAAAACTCACACCAACAATCAAATCAAGTTTGACAATTTTAATTGCACAGAATTCCTATTTATTCCAAATTCCAATTCCAATAAAAATAAAAGCGTGTGGAATTGGCAATTTTGAATTTTCGTGTGTGGGTATTTTGTTTGTTTCTATCCTCAATTAGTCTCTCGTCTGCAGGTTTAAATACGGAAATTGGAATTGCTTCATCATTCTTTCATTCTCTCGGATGTTGAGTTAATTGTAATTGTAATTATGAAACAATTGAATGGTTCCGAAATAGCTTATATTTGAATTAAATGTAGTTAAATGGGACTTATCATGGTCATAATATGAATGTGGAATGAGAAAAGACTGGGTTCCGTTTAATGGACAGAGGAAGAAAGATGATGGTTTCAACCGAAGCTCACAGTTCCCTTTATGTGCCTTAAACTTATGAGTAAGGAAAATAATTGGCTTAGCTGACGCTAAACTGTTCTTATAATTTTATGAACTAACAATTTTTGGAGGGTACAGGTCGTCCCTTGACAATGACATGCCACCGTGTGTCTGTGTGTCACAGGTGAAGCGATCTGCCCGTTAAGCAATTCAGATAAATCTCACAAGCCGTTAAAAGCTGGCAAAAGGAGAAGAGAATTTCGACAACACTGCATTGAGGGAAATGATTTGAAATCGTAGAAAATACGATTCAAACTCAAAACTTGACTTCCAACACTACTTCGAAGTGACGCTTGACAATTTTATATACACAATTAAATCTAATTAATTGGTTGTGTCAATTGTAAAGTGGTCTCGTTCGTATAACGTGTCAATCCACACTGCATATTGGATTCACAAGGAAAGCACACGGAAAAAGGAACCGGAATATTGCATGCAAATTGTAAGAACGAAACTTTTGTATTGACATTTCCAATCTCAATTCTGTACACTAATTTTGATTAAGTTTACTAACAATGAATACACATTGTAATTAAGAAGTAAGCGTCAAAATTGTGACATCAATTTAATTGTGTACGTGTAAATTGTATAATTAATTCCACTGTGTGTAAAATATAGAACTCATCCTTGCTGCTATTAATGTCCTCATCGTCTGTCGTCATTTATGAAATTAAATGTATCCATCGCTGTGGCCGCCTCACAAATTCTGTCCAAATTGTCGAGTTTATTGGTAAAAACACACAACAAATCAATCAATCGTGTCCATATTGTATTATTTAGCAGGCGTTTCCTTTGCTAATAAATAATATTAAAAAACAAGCTATAACAGAAAGAAAAGCTCGGGTGGCTTGATTAAATTTATTTTGTACGGATAAAATTAAATATGTATTTCATTTCCATTATGGTCTTAGCTGGGAACAGGACAACCCTGATCAGGGTAAAACATTTTGAAATCCTGCTGTGTCCTGGCATTTTTGGGAATCGAAATTGATTTAGTATGGACAAATTTTTTTCCCTATACCTGAAATTGCAATCAGAATTGATGCTGATGAGGCTATTGTAAATCATTTTTGATGTTTGGTCACTGTTGACTTTTTTTGGGGAAAAGTTGAAGGGCCCCCTTAGAATGAACTCCTTACGTGGTAAATCAATACTGATTGTGAAATCAATATTGATTTGGTATTGACGGATAGTACACAATGAAATCAATATTGATTCAATACAGTGACCGGAAGTCAACATTGACATGTCCATTGTTGACATGGTCAGGGACCACTTCCGATAAACCCCTTTGGTTCGAAATCAAGGTCGATTTGGTAATCAATGTTGATTTAGTATTGGCAATTACGAATTATATGCGAATTATATGCGGGGGTCTTGTTGAATCAATATTGATGTACAGGGGTGGCTGGAAGTTAACATTCTTTGTCCATTATTGACATGGTCAAAAGTGTCAGGGCCCACTAATGGTCAATCCCTTTGGTTGTAAATCAATTGTGATTTGGTAATCAATATTGATTTAGTACCCAAGGGGTACATTCTAAGGGAGCCCTTAAACTTTTGTCTATATACCCTTCATACAAAATCAAAATTGATTAAGGGCCCCCTGGTCAATCAATATTGATGTGACCTCCGAAAAAAGTGCCCTAACTAAATCAAAAGTGTTCCAACTAACAATAAGATCAAAATTGATTTTTGTTCTTTCCGTACTAAATCAATTTCGATTCCCATCAGAAATGCCAGGACAAGCCAGGATTGGAATTTTTTTTACCCTGATCAGGGTGGTCCTGTTTCCAGCTATGATTATGGTTAATCAAAATCATAATGTCAAATGTATTTATTTATTTTGGCTAAACACCATAAAGACGACTGATTGTGAGCTGAAAGAGAATTTCAAAGGATGCATTTCAAGTCCTTACGAGCGTCAATTCCAATATCACAGCAGAGATTCTCACCACAAGTATTCTCTTGTAGAGTAAATCGTATATGGAGTTGTGAATAGAAAAACCAGTCAGATACTACTATCTAGTTTAGAAGATATTTGAGTTTTCCTTTTGGTCGCTTTGGCGCCACGGCGTTTCTTGATGATTTTTAAATTCAAAAAATCACAAGAAAGAAATCGCCATATATTTTGTTTGAATTCAACTAAAGTTTTTAAATTAATTAAAAATATTTACAATTTTTCTAAAAATTTCTAACTTTTTCTATAAAATAGCCCATGTGTTTCTTCCTAAGAATTTGCAAAAAAGTGAAAAGTAGTATCTGACTGGTTATTCCATGCACTTCCTCATATATCAAATTAATATTAGAGGAATTAAAAAACAGGAGTAGGTCATAATTTGTTTTAGTACAAAAAAGTATTCCTAAGAATCACAATTACCAAAAGGTCGTACTATACAACACTGGTGGAGAGAATCTATGTATATAGTTAGTATTAGTTAGACTCACAGCACAGAGAAATAACGGCATCCCTGCTCGTATGCACACCCGTGTATTGGCCCCTCTGCAAGTGAAAAATCGACTAAGTTCTTCTCCTTTTGCCAGCTTTTAACGGCTTGTTAAATCTCACATTTCCTTTTATTCACAATTCACATAGCACATCACCACATGTACTTTACACTTACAATTTTGACACTAAATAAAAAAACATGTTCGTGTAATATAAGTATGTACTAGTAGGTTGACTTTTGAATATCTCCAAATCCCCACTGTCAACAACCGCAGACCGATCACTTGTCATGTGAAATTTTAAATGTATAACACGAGTCTTCGGGTAGAAAAAGAGTCGTTGCCTGTGTGAATTAAAAAGAAAATCAGATAGTAAGTACGTACTTCAAAATTTACATGCATATACGAAGCAAGAAAATGGGAATAAAAGTATATAAACTTGCATGGATGATCTTTCGTCTATAGTTCGCTCATGGTCTTCGTCTTCAGTCTGAGGATTTGGAAACAAAATATTGGGAATTTCGAGAAGATCTCAAAGGCTTGTTCCTCGGTGGTGCAAAATCGTGCACGAATAGAGCAATGTAATATCCATAGCAAAAGAGAGCGTAGACCATGAGACCGTAAAAAAATGATAGCGAGCGTGTCACTTCCGGTTCCGATTCGGTTATCATTTTGTTTCCCACAAAAATACTATTAGTTACACAAACAAACAAACAGACAAATGATACCACAGTTACAATTTAATTTCCCTCTCTAACTGATTTCCAGTTGATTTTTTTATGTACGTACCTACGTAAAGAGCCACGGAAAAGTTATTTAGTTAACTCGGATTGATTGAATTCGTTCCTCCTCGTTCACTGCTAACAATATAATGAAGATTTTTTTCACACAAACCCCCACTTAATGAAATCCGTTGTGGACTCACGCACAACAATATTAGTAAGGTTATAGATTAAGAGTATACCTATACATATATATAGACAGGAGTTTTCAACTTGTACATCCGCAGGTCTTTAAACTTGAACACTACAGGTACATATGCATTTGAGCCTATATCAATTCAAAGGGGGCTGAGTGAGTGTGAGTAGTCAGTAGAAACGAAAACAAAGGTATTTGCGATTATTTATAGACACTCATAGTATGTACACAACACACAGACAAGAAAACAAACTATATTTCTTTATTCTGTTTGTCTGTCAAGCATGAAGCGTGAAAAGTAATGGCAATGGGCAACTGAATTCTGAATTATACTGAAGACAGCAGCAAGTCAGCCCTATATAAATCTAAAATATTATTTCTCATGGTGGATTTTCAAACTATGTACATAAATATGTTCAAGTATTATTGTGTATATATAATAATGCATGTATGAATGAGCTCCTTATTGGCCGTAAATGGGTTGAACGTGAGATATTAAATATTTAATGGTATTTTTCTCCAGCCGTTTAAAGTCTGGAATACCCTATACACAAATTTCTTTCTTTGAAGGACAGACAATGTATATTATATATATGTATCAATATGTACAGGAAAGTGATTTGAAGGGTAAAGTAAATGTGCATTATTATATTATTATTACCCTATAGTTTTCTATCGAATCCATCGTATTTCATCCATTTTACAAATCCATACCTCTTGCACATGGATGGGATGTGAAACGAGCCTCGTTTAACGAGGAGGAGGGATTGAGAGATGTTTGCTACAGATATGGAGACACGAATTCCTATATTATATTTGTAGCTACACATACATACTGTATAATGATAGTAATTATATTTGAAATCTGAAAATCTGAAACAAAATGAGCAAGTTTCTTGTTTGCACACTTTGCACGCACAAATACAAATAAATGAGACAAGAACATAATTTGATGAAAAGGAAAATGAGGGATAATGAGTAAGAAGTTTTTATGTACATGTATTCACAATATGCGCATTATGCACATGGCTAGTAGTATATAGATATCCAGAAGGATTGAGATTAAGATCCTACTCACAATCAGATTCATGCGTCACATAATGCGACTGACGGAGTTCAATCAAAGGCTTATTCTGTGTTGAAAGTTGGAAGGAAAGAAAAGCGAAAAGTGAAATGCATATACTACATTCACCTTCAATTCTACATAAATGCAATTATTTCACCTTCGCAATGACTACCGCAAGCTACAATACAATCACAAGGAAGACGACGAAGAGAATGCACAAAATTCGCAGCCACTTTGACATTTGCGTATAATCACACATAGCATACCAGACCATAAGCAGTTAAGCAGTTAAACACGCACACATTCATTAATCTAGCATTGGCATATCCATTGTGGCCATTCAATAGTCCATTCAATGGTATTCGAAGGATAAATATAGAATTTCATTCCACTCGACAATATAGTCTGTACTGAAAATACAAAACATAAAATAAACTAACAATCTACAGTGGACAGTGTTCATTGTACAAGAATGAATAGTTATTCAACGAATACACTTATTCGTAGGTACATAATAAGAATCTGTCACTAGCGACAAATTTTTATTTCTTTTCCACCTAAGCTCTAAAGCTTTGTGTGTTCATGATCGTCGGCAATCTTGTGATTCTGTACTAAAATTTATTAAATATTTTTACAAGCATAAACGCGAGGAAATACGCGGTCATCGGTTTAAAAACCGATTGTGACAAAAATTGTCAAAATTTGTTACGGAATTGAGTTATTGGTCCATATAGACTCTAGACACAGAGTCTATAGACGTGTGTATAGTTTTGCATAGTCGACAGTTGAGGGAGGGACGGGAAAAACAATGTAAATTAAATTAAAAGGATTGGAATTTCAGATATATATGTATAGGAGATAAACTCTGACAGCATAAGTACAGATATGTACCAGACGTGCAACTGCAGCTATACTCGTCCGTCAGCCAATTCAAAACTGCTGTCAACAGTAGGTTGCTAACTCAAAGAAAGGATGAATTTGTATATCATGTTAATTAAGAATTTAGTTTGTTCTTCGTAATAATTTGTTACACGTCTTTAAACAACATTCATAAATAATTCTGAGATTTGTTGAAAATATACTGCTTTGATCAAAGTCGATAAATAATCCTATAACTTCAATATCTAGTATTAGTCCAATTTATCTTTTAAACTATGGAATTATCCCATCATTATGAGCTTTCTTTAACAATCTCAGAAGCTGCACAAAATTTATTTCTAGTGTCAATTAGTCGTGTTCATGGGGGGACAGTGTCCCCGGGACACTCGTCATTTGTACGGATGGTATCTTTGTTAAACCAACACTCCATTTTAACAGGTTGATAAAGTTGAATTGAATTGAATTGGGTCAATGGTCAATATATTTCGTTTTCGTCACTTTAAAGTCAAAATATTTATTTAAGGCCAGAAAAGTAGTACAGTACGCCAGTGTACGACTGGTTGAAGTGAACTGTGACTGTGAGTTAGAAGCTCTATTTTTTTAAACTAGGTAGAGGTATAGAGTTAGAGGTAGTGGAAGAACCTCCTAAAAAAATATAGTTAGAGGGTAGAGGTAGCGGAACTCAACGTTGCATCTCTGGTATGTAAACAAAATAATGGTCATTTTATTTGCAAGCTGGATGGGTAAATATTATGTTCAAGTTTTCATATTTATCTTGTATATAGTCATGTACCTATTTGAAAAGTTAAATATCGATAGTCAAAGCGAGAAGAGAGTTATATATGTAGCAAATTGATAATTGGTCGTCGCGTCGTCAGGTCGGGAATGTTGGAACGTTATGTACTGTGAGTATATGTATTAGTCAAAGCATGGAAATGTGTCAAGCATGTAAATTTGTAAATACTCACATTTTATGTATCTAATACACACGTCTTGATGAGTCAAATTGATAACCAATGATGGATGGAAGGAACAACATTTAATCATCCTGACACCCATTATCAATTATTAAAACATGGATGGCCAATGTCCATAACAATAATATTATAGCATTCATTAAACATTCGACAAATATAAAATGTGTAGCTAGATTAATAGGTAGATAAGCTGGACAAAAGCATTAAAACGAATGGAGACAACACACTTTCGACTTCTGTTCTCATTTGGATCTTTTGAGATCAATACATTTCCTCAAATTAATAGTATTAATTTAATACTGAATATTGACAGTTCACAATGCTCAGAGCACAAGTAATTTTGTGTGTGGCTTTAGTTGTCCTTGTAAGAGTTCATTCATTCCCTATATTCCGAGTTAATCATCATGGATCATGGTCAAATTTAATATAATATATAGAGTTTACCATAATAATGATCTATAATATTTTGACATGGGGTAATTATTTGTAGGTGGGGCAATCTCGAAGTATTCGCGAAAGGAAAGTTCCACAGGATCCGTCTCGCGCTGACCTCCCAACCCTTTACGAACACTTTACAGAAGGTGGATATAATTCGGGCCTCAATGCCACTGCTGCAGGATTTGTGTACAAAAATCACACACACTTTGCATTTTCCTTTTCAAAATTTCCTCATATGCGCGTACTTAATTCTCAAGTTGCAAGCCATTTTACTATGTAATTTTGTCTTTCATTTTTCTTTAAAAAAAAAAACAATCAGGCTGAATGGAAAGCCACTGAAAATCGTGAGTGGAGCGATGCATTATTTTAGGACTCATCCCAATTTATGGAGAGATCGACTGAGGAAACTCCGAGCGACAGGAGCCAACACTGTTGAAACGTTAGTATACATACCTACAGAATCCGATTATTTTCTACAGCCTCTGTTTTTGATTCAGATTCGAACATGGTTGTGCAGTCACGTCTTGTAATTTACAGTTACGTTGCCTGGAATCTCCACGAACCGCAAAGGGACGTCTTTGATTTTGGAACCGGAGGCAATGACATGTCACTATTTTTGAATCTAAAACGTTTCATTCAATTGGCCCAAGAGGAAGATCTTCTTGTTCTCTTCCGTCCTGGTCCATACATTTGCTCGGAATGGGAATTTGGGGGTTTACCATCGTAAAGAAGCATTTCATTTCATTTCACATCATTTCACTCCCTTAATCAAATGCCCCATTTTATATACTCTGATGTAGATTGTCACTTGTCACTTGTCACAAACAATATTTTGGTTGGATTTGGATACCTAATATGAGATTTTTGAATGCTTTCATTTGAAATATGCATGTATAGTTGGCTTCAACAGGATGCGAATATGAAAGTCCGACAGGATTATCAACCGTATTTGGATCGTGTAGAGATATTTTACATGGAGCTTCTTCCTCAACTTGCGGATCTTCAATTCACCCGTGGTGGTCCCATTATCGGGTTCCAAGTAAGTCCGTCACCCGTCCGTCCATTTATTCATCATTGCAGGATTATGTAGGAAACGCTATAGAGTCTGTCATCCCACTTTTTTGGCATGCGTTCAACCTATTTAACTAAATTAAGTAACGTATGGCTGAGTGTATATACTGCCCTGCAGATGCTAATTTCATCAGCTGAATTCGCCTTATCCTTATCGCTTGTTTTTCATTTCAAATAATTTCAATTGTGTCGTACAAAAAACAAATCCCAAATTGCATAAAATCAAAGTATACAATACCCCAAATCTAGAACTGTCACGTTTTTTATCGCATGTCCCTCCCATACTTTTTGACAATTATTATTGACAAATGCCAAGTCGTGGATGTATGTAATCAATATAACCGTTTGGTTTTTACGATATCCCACAAAGAAAAGACTCGTGCAGAGTCGCGTGTGTATAAAATGTAGCTGTTTTATACCCATTGAGTTAATAATAAAAGTTTTGTGGCACATATTAAAAATTCACTCGTTTTCAGATTGAAAATGAATACGGAAGTTTTGATGCCAAATCCAAGGACTACGTTCAATTCATTGTGGACGTTGTGAAGGAACTCGGATTCACTCGGACTTTGCTTTACACTTCTGATGGGTAACCATATTTCTTGAAATCAGGCACATACTGTATACATATTATGTTCCTTGGCCGTTTACCATAAAAATGTGTCATTTCATCTGTCCTATAAATTCCCGTTGTTTAATTTAAAAAAAACAGAGTGGGCTCAGGGACGAGTGGAACTTTACCCGGTGAGCATCGAACATCCCCATTTAAACTCTATTCTGTATTTGAAAACGCAATAACTCTCGAATGTAAATCAAGTTCTAAAAAGAATTAATGACATGTTTTTCAGTTATGACTAAAATGTGTCTCTATTCTCTCTATATATGTGCATATGTAGATCAATTACTCTTGACGGCCAACTTTCAAGGAAATCCAGAAGGGAATTTCAATGCTCTCTTGGCCCTTCAACCCGACAAACCAACCATGGCCATGGAGTTCTGGACCGGCTGGTAACATTCTAAATAATTATCGTCAGATAATGTAAGAGACAACCAAGGTGATAGTCGAAGATTTATCTATAGACATAGACTTATATTCAATAAATTCTCACGTTGGTGTAGGTTCGATCACTGGTTTGAAGATCACAACACGGTTAGCGATCAAGGTGATTTGAGCTCATTTGCCATTTTGGTACATTTATTTTTGTGTAACAAGAGAGACAGAGTTTTCCAACTGTGTAAGGATAATTTACTTCGTTATTTGATTGGACTATAGCATTCCGTGACAATTTGGAGATCATCATTGGACCGAAATACAATGGCTCAGTCAACTTTTACATGTTTCATGGAGGTCAATCATTACTGCATTCCTAAAAACACTATTTCCCACTTTACTCATTCAAAAGCTTGACCTATATAGGAAATGTTTCTGTGTGTATAGGCACCAACTTTGGTTTCATGAACGGTGCCAATTCTGGTGGTGACATTGGTTATCAACCCGACATTACCAGCTACGGTATGTGATCCACGAAATAATACTCAAATTTGAAAACATGTATGCGCATTGTGCAATGACCTGAAGTGGAAAGCCCCTACAATTTATTTGTATTTTGTTTGCAGATTACGACGCGCCTTTGTCAGAAGCTGGTTAGACTACTTACAATTTTTTTATTGAAATCATTTAAAACTTCTGTAATTAAACTCAAAAGGTTTTTAATTACAAAAATGAAGATACATAATTGAGATATGGCAGAGGAAATGTCAGTGAAATTAATATCTATGAAAATCCCATGTGTAAATAGGGGATTACGCTGGAAAATATGGAATAGCGACGGAAATTATTGACAAATATGAAACTCCGAAATTGTCCAGGCCTATTTTACCGGCTGAGAGCACCAAGGCCTCATATGGAACCGTCACGCCCACACAGTACTTGAACTATGAAGACATTTTAACTCAAGTCCCTGGAGATGCCAAGTTTTTCCTTGTAGAGCCCACATCCATGGAGGATTTACCAATGAATGGGAATAGTGGCCAAAGCTACGGCTATTTGGTTCACAGGAAGAAAACACCAGCACGCAATGGATCCGTTCTGAGGGTACCCACAAAGACGGAGATTCGTATTCAAATTCAATTATAATCACAAATAAAGTATAAAGTATTTAGTACAGTAAACTTATTTCTCAATATTTTTGATTCGTAGGCTGGTCCTGTTGAGGATTTCGCATATGTTTTAGTTGATGGAGTTATTCAGCAGTCAAGTTTTAGTGGTAATGGAACCGGTCGATACTGGATTAACAGGTCACTTTCTTTGTATTGCCTACAAATTCATATTCAAAACTGTGCACCTGTGTGACTGTCTTCACATTCTTGTACAATTACACTAATTACAGTGAAAAGAACGTGACTCTGGAGAACATTGAAGAGGGCTGGCACAATGGTACGCCCGCATAAGTATCCCTTTCTACATATTTAACGACATATTGCTAAAGACTTTTTAGCATAAATATTAGGAAATGTAAAGTACTTACATGATTCTTATGCAAGGAATTAATTTATATCTATATGATTTTTTTTGTACGGCATCGGTAAAACTTGAATATATTAGTGGATATTTTCATTGAAAACATGGGTCGAGTCAATTTTGGATGGGCTGAGGACTTTTTACAGAAAAAAGGTCTACCCGACGGAAACGTAAGTTGAGTTGGCATTTTTACCTCGAGAGAGTGCCATATTTCCAAGGTAAATTTACTTTTGAAATGGTTTGATAGGTGACTTTAGACGGGGAAGCAGTACAAGGCTTTGAAATTTTTGCCTTGGAATTCAAATCCAAATGGGTTCAAAATCTGAACAACTACCGCCCCGTGGTCAGTGTGAGTGATTTGCAAGCTCCACTCATCGTACAGAGCACATTCACTGTGAATGGAACCCCAGCGGATACCTTTGTGGACGTTACAGGTTGGCAGAAGGGAATCGTTTTCGTCAACGGATTCAATTTGGGTCGCTACTGGGATGAAGGCCCACAGAAAACTCTGTACGTCCCGGCTCCCTTCCTCCGAACCGGACAAAATACAGTAAAATAACATAGCATTTACATGCAAGTTTGTTTTGTACATTGTACTTTCTGAGTATTAACTTTGCCTCATGTCAAACAGGTGACCATTTTTGAGCAATTGAGCCCTGGAAAGAGTATCAGCTTCTCCTCCACACCCAACCTTGGACGAAGAGTACAACATAAAATCCACACGACCGTCTGATCACGTTTCCATTTATTTATACAGTTATTCTCATTTTTTCGGTTAATAATTCCCTTCCGTTTGTCTTATCAAGTCATCCAAATTTAATTGCTTTGTACTTATTCTGATAAACGAACAAGAACATAGAACTCATTCTTTTATTTTAAATGAGTGGCCGTCCAAAATAGTTGTGGGAGATACAAAATATACAAAAATACTTGGACAAAATTGTTTTATTGAATTTTCTGTGCAAATTAATAAATAGGTTTTAAATTAAATATTGAGTTAATATGACGACACAAATTAATTGCCATACAGGATTCCAACCAGTACAAAATTTTATCACAATTCTTAGGCTTTCACATCACAGACACGCTTTGAATCAGGTCGGAATCCTTCTATTGAATTGAATGAATAGAAATATTAATGAAAGCCCCAATACTCTATACATTACACTCCGTGTACACGAGTAGGATTAACCATTTATAGAGGTCACTGATACCTCAAGAGATACTTGCCGCAACGAGAAGACACAACAAAACTTTTAAATTTTGTTAATCCACAACTATTTTGTGAGTTTAACAATTTTAAAGAATATTTAATATTTCACACTATGTACAAATTAATAGATTAAATACCAATAACTCAATTCTTTGAAGATTTTAGATTTAAATCATGATTTGATTTGATCTTTGTTGGCCAAGCCTATGTGTTAAACCTATGTGTTAAAATTGAATCAATAAGTTTATCTTAAATATAATGCAGGGTGTTGTAAAAGTTATTCCTAAATTACATTGCATAATACTAATAACGCATATTCCATATGCTTACGTTAAAGATGCTTATATTATACTTGGATCTAACAATGGACTACCCATCCTGCTGCCCTAGTTTCGAGACGAGTCCTGCATTTTCCGGTCAATTCGAGGTCGCTGAGAACGAATATGACCATACCCCGTCCCCGTTTTGAAGATTTTGGCCGTTAAAAGCCCGCGAAGTTTGAATTTTGCTTGTTTTTGCTACACTCTGACCAGTGTGCAGGTCTTGGCCGAAAACAGGACCAAAATTTTTTGTCAATTCAAGGTCCCTGAAAACGAAAATGACCACTTCCGATCCATATCATGGGGACTTTGGATGCTACAAGCCCGCAAAATTTGAATAGCATTTTCCCCATGTTGTCAATGTAATTTTATCCTGTAATCTTTGCTTTTTACTCGCCTGCATTTTGCTGCATTCATGAAAATGCAGATGAGTTTGAATGCAGATTAATTGATTTTTATTATAAATGAGCTATATATAGTTTGTGGAAACCAAGCAACTTTGAAATAAATAGGTTGGAAAAAATTAGTCGGGTTTTTGCTTACAATGTATTAAAAGTTTAAGAAATTTACAAAGACACATACTGTATTTTTAGTTCATGTATTTTTTTATTGTTTTAAATACATACAATTTGGCTCAATAATTGTAAATAAATATGTTAGTCAAAATGCAGTTAAGGAGAATTTTTGACGGAGCTTTAGCGGAGGCTTACTTTCTAGAGCGTGACAGTAGCGTGACATTTGCAAATGTGCAAATTACTACGCGGACTCGATATTTTCCATGACATTTGAAAATGTGCAAATTCCTACCGGGACTCGATATTTACCGTGACATTCGCAAATTTCTACCCGGAGTCGATATTTACCGTGACATTCGCAAATTCCCAAATTTCTACCCGGAGTCGATATTTACCGTGACATTCTCAAATTTCCAAATTTCTACCCGGAGTCGATATTTACCGTGACATTCGCAAATGTGGAAAATTTCAACCCGGAGTCGATATTTACCTTGACATTCGCAAATTTCTACCCGGAGTCGATGTGGTACACTTGGTACCCCTGTATATTTGGTGCCTCTGTACATTGGGCGCCTCTGTACACTTGGTGCCTATGTACATTTGGTGCCTCTGTACACTTTGGGCAGAGTAACGGAGAGAAAGAGAGAGATTGTTGAAGATAAAATTGAGACTTGAAACGAATAGAAGAAACCCTGCCTTTATTATATGGGAAACTAACTATTCTGAATGAAGACGGATGATTAAATAAATGTGAGAGAAGGAAATACATTCGTGAGTAAAACTTGTAGGCTTTTATTTTCTTCTTTGGGCAGAGTAACGGAGAGAGAGAGAGAGAGAAGGTTGAAGGTAAAATTGAGACTGAGGCTGAAAGAGGCTCGCAGGCCCTTTTATAATCCTTTCCCGAG
>JAIUND010000505.1:0-67197 GCA_034699125.1 Gisinianus flammeolus
CTGCTTCATTGAATAACAATGCCTATACAAAAGACTGCATAAAAATTGGTCAATCCGTTCTTGAGATATCGTGAAAACAGACAGACAGACAGACAGACAACCCAATAGAATAAGGGGAGCTTCGCTCCCTAATATATATAGACTAAACCCCAACGAATCTACTCTCTCTCTCTCTCTGTAGTTTTTGTACATTTGGAATTGGAACTGACGAGTATTTGGAAGTGTGGAACCTCAAATGGAAAATATTGACAGTCGAATTCATATGAATTCCTAATGTACAAGTAGAAATACAGATGTATAATGAAAGCGATGTGATGCGATACCATGTCATAATAATATTTTCTGTATTTCTGTCCATGTGCGTGTGTCAAAGGAGGAAAAGAGGAGAAAAAACACATCTCGAATATATGGGAAAAGGAATGATATGAAAGGAAAACCATTTTATGCCAAGTCACCCTTGATCCTTGATGCTTCATATGTACAACAAGTACAAATGTACATATGTACAGCTACTTTGACTTCGGTTGTCTGTCTGTCTGTCCATTATGCATATAGTATTATGGTTATGACTATGACCCTCGTCTTTATTGGCCAGGTTTTTGGAAAAACCAAAAACGATACGATGATACGAGGGAAATTGTCCTACATATTATGTGACCACCTTTATAATAATAATAATAATAAGTTGAATAATTCCTCAAAAAGTCCTCGCCATGTATTGCATTATGTAATATTATGCATGGTCGATGGTCGGACGGATGATCGGCCAAAATATTAAGAGAGACTATACGAGACTCGAAATCCGTCGGATATTCAAACCGACAGGGATCTCATCTAACATAACGGACATTCACATTTGATTTTGATACAATTCAGAATTCAGAATTCAGAATATGAGAATGAAATAATGGAGAGCGACGGGAGAGATGGATAAAGAAATGAGAGAAAACTTTCAATCAAAATTTGTGTCAATCCAGTGATTTATGTATTTTGGTTTTTGCCGTTTTTGGTGACTTGGATTTTTTCTGTATTCTGTGTATTCCTCAAACCAAATCAAATGGAAATATTCATTGACGAGGGTAAAAGAGCCCTGGATCGAGTCCTTCCCATATATATACACCATATATATCGTATCTGGATCTGTATTCTCCCAAAAACTAAAGTCAATATTAGATTAGCCTTTTTCAGTTTTCGAATTCGAACGTTTGGATTTTTTTTTATATATGATTGATCATATCAATATGAACTTTGACCATTTTCAATTCCCAATTTCCAATCCTGAACCATTTAGAAAATTCAACTTGAATGCAATCTGTCAAAATTTGATAATAAAGGTATATTTATTTCTATAACGTTACGTTATTGACGTACAAACGTATTTTCGATTGTTCTGTGTTGTTCTTTAGTTCTTTCTCTGTCTGTTAGATAGTAGATATCGTAGTTTCAGAGTTCTACTTCTAATCACATGTAAATATGTAAAACCTATTGATTTTTGTTGGACAATTGGAGTTAGTATGTATGAAATGAATAGTATATGAGAAGGAAATGTCTATCGTTTTTTATGACGGTCGTAATAGGACACTTGAGCTTTTTTTTTTGGGAGAGAAAGGCTTTATTTTGAGGACAAGTGGACAGGCCTCAAAAAAAAAAGGATGGAGATTTTTCAAAGTGACTTATTTAGTTGACTGTGTGGATGTGGACTTGTGGACAAGGTTGAGGATGCTATTAATCATGATATCAGTTGGGAGTGAAAGAGAAAATCTTTTACCACTCCACACAGACACACATACACACAAGTCAATGTAGAAATATTCAGTTCCCCCAAGCAAACACACACACACACACCCATAACAATAGATCCCGTTTGCATAACTAAAGTTTTCCAAGTTTCTCAGCGAGCTCAGAGTTGAAGCTCTCTCTCACTCGCTCGCTCGCTCTCTTTCTCCATATAAATTTGCATATACTTTATATTTCATGGTAGATTGTGATGTGAGGTTGTGAGCGTGTAGGACACGCCGTGTACATACGATATGTGTGTTTGAAGCTGGAGCTGTAGTGTTGGGAGAATTGGCGAGGAGAAATCGATACTTCGATCATCCACGTACGTCTTGAGTGGTGTTCCCAAAAAATAGTTGCCACATTATACTTTCCATGTACGATACATATTGTATACTTTTGTCTGCATACACAATATACGTTACGTACGGATACTCACAATCAGAGGAACGAGAACGACCAATATATATATATATGTATTTAGTATTTAGTATTTAGACATGGATACATTACATGAGAGACTGATGGAGTCAAAAGTCGTCAAGACAGACGACGACGACGATGACGACGACGACTGGAGGACGAGAGGTTGAGAGAGGACCTCCGATGGACGTGAACAATGAACGATAAAATAAAATAAAATAAAAAAGCCCGAGTTTTCTCACTCCTCACAACTCTTAACATATAAAAACCCTTTTAAGTCAATCGTCAGAGCAAAGTGAGAGAGAGAGAGCGAGTCAATGAGAAAGGGTTCACAAAATGTTTAAAAGTCTCCAGTTCTCCGCAGTTCTCCAGTCTATTGTCCAGGCACATAGAAAAAGAATGTGGAAAAGTTTGGGGGGGAAATCTGAGCTTTCTATACAACAATTCAGGCTCAAAATACAATGCATTACAATGCAATATGTACAATGCAATTCGATACGATATGATACGATACAAAGCAGTATAACAGATAAAAACTGGGCTCTTTTGCATCTTCTCCTCCTCCTCCAATATCTTATTCAAAGTAGCCTTCCCCAAATCTCGATCGATTTTTTTAAAATTTCTTATAGGGTATAAGAAATGAATGAATGACTAATCAAAAAAATCAAATATGGAAAACGTTAATACGATGGCAAAATACAGAGTACAGAGTTCAAAGTATAGTTCAAGTGCTGTTGAGGAGATTCCATTCTGTTTAGTTGAATTGAAGGATTATAATATATGTATGTAGCTTGATTGGCAATTGCTTAAGTAGAAAATAAAGTGAAGAGTGTGATATGGTTGATAGTCGGAAATGAGAGAAAGGTCGACTTTGTAGTCGCCCAAAGCCATTTTCCCTTTTCTGAAATGAAATTCTCCATTCTCCATCTAAACATGATATGAATATGGCACGGTTGTGGTGGCAGTAGAAAACACGACGGAGCGACAGTGATAGCGACAGCGATAGCGACAGAGAGAGAAAGAGAGAATTCCCAAACTGTGGATTTCATAGGTGAGTTTGATATAGGGCGGAGTTGTGTGGTCACTTTGTGGTCACTTCAATGCCGTACTAAAAGGCTAGACAAATCGATCGATTCCTTTCCACTCTGGATTTTGCGCTTGGACACATGAAACATTCCACATCATCTGTCTGTCCCTCCCACATACGAGCATATTCCCAATCCCACATCCACCAACAGCACAAAAAGACTCTCTCCATCCGCGCACATAAATACATTCTCTTCTCTCTCTCTCTCTCTCTCAATTAAACTCGCTTCGTCATCACTGCAAATGTCCTCTCGTTCTCTGTCATTTTACTACTTGAATCAACTATACATATCACCCATTTTCCTTCGTCTTCCTTTTTTGTACTTCACTGGAATTTTCTCAATAAAATTAGGAATATTACAAATCAAAATACGGAATAAAATCGAGTCAAAGAAATAATATGTATGAAGGGATTGATGTGTTCAATAGGTGGAAATTCAAGTGGTCACATTCCCGTCACATTCTTATCGTTCGACATGTGCAATGAACTGCAATGTGCATGCGGGAAATGTTGCTTATATTTAAGGAGACTGATTGTGGGTGGGTGGGGAAAGTTTAGAAATAGAAGTAGATGTAAATACAAAGGTTAGGTCACAAGCCAATATACGAATTTACGAATGTATAAATAAAAATCTATGGATTTCCTTGTTTCTCTCTCTCTCTGTCTCTTCATTCCTTCTACGATATGATATAATGTGATGTGGATTGTGGTTGTTATGGATGAATAATATGCTACACCCGGGGATAGACTTTTCGTTTCCTATCTCCTATTGTGATTGGCTTTTGGTTTTTTCTCTCTCTTTTTCTCTTCTTCTGTTTTTGGCTCAGCCTTGTAAAATCCATGTGAATGTGAATGTGAGTGTGTGTGATAATATAGAATATAGCCTGAAGAAACTATTTGGTTTTGGTTGGATGTATATGAAAATCTCTTGTCTATTGAAAATATTGACAATCTTCTCAATCAGACTTGTAACAATTGGCAATATTCTCTTTCTCTCTTTCTCTCTCTCTCTCTGGTTCTGGTTCCTTCTGTTCTTCACCACACACAGTGAAGTCCCCACACCATTAGCATACCCCATGGAATATCAATATCTATATACGATACGTTTCTCGTCAATTGATAAGAGAGATTGACTGGGTGGGCAACTGCAACTGTTGGGCTCCATCAACTCTCTCTCTTTCTCTCTCTTTTTCTCTCTTTTCCTTCGTCCAATCCTCCTCGACGTCGTACATAGATACAGCGGAGTGAAGGCAACTTACAACTTATGGAATCGACATTCGACAATCGACAAAAAAAATTAGCTATTCCCCACAGTAGCCAATTTCATATCGTAAGAGTCCAACATTCAACTATCAGTCATCTATCTATGAGAATTCTATCAGTCAACTTTGGCCCTCCGTAATACCAAGTCCATATTACGATATTTATACGAGTTGACAAAATCAACTATCGACCACCATAAAAATTCCCAGATCCAAAAGTGGATTATATTTTTCTTATTCATATATTTTGTCTCGTCTCTCCCAATCAAAATCGGAAATCACAAATCAGAAGAAATCACAATAAATGCTGCGAGCTCAATTACTTTTTCATTCGGTTCATTCGGGGGAAAGAGAATCTCTAAAATTAAAAAAAAAAAAATGTAATGGTATGTAATTTGTTTGTGATTTGATGTCTGAATATTAATACTAAAACTAATATGGTGAATGATTTGTTTTTTGAATTTGCAGTTGATCACTCGATCGCGTCAGTTCGAGGACCGGGGGATGTCCTAACATGTGGAGCTTGTCTAAAGCAATTTTCGCTAGGAGATATTGTACGATTTATACAGCACAAGGTGCGCTCCTGTCCTGCGAGTAGCAATCATAATTATCAACATAGCACTCCGCTCCATAACAATAATAATAATTTTGATGCTAAAAACAATCATTTGACGAGTAGTCCGGACAGTCCGACCACATCCAATCCTTGTACAGATGATGAAGATGATCCCGAGGAATTTAATTCAATTAGTTCCTCCCGTAATGGTCCATCTACAAATCCTAACAATCCATCATCTGGTGGTAGTGGGGGAGGAGGAGGAGGAGGGAAAAATTCGAATGCCAATAGTAATCATCATATAAATTCACCTGTGAGCTCGAATGACCATCACTCGACATCCACATCCACACCACCATCAACCACCACATCATCCAATCATTGTTCTCTCGCTTCTCTCAATCTAAATTCCATTCCGGTGGTCAAATCCAGTATTTCCGCACCGATCAATCGTCGTTCCAAAAATCTTCATCCGCATCATCATCATCATCATCATCAGCAGCAACAGCAGCAGCAACAGCAAGTGGACTCCTCAAGATCCACGTCCTTCACGTCCGGCATCAGTGTTCATCAGTCAGACAAGTCAAATGACCACAGTTCAAAGTGTGATGCTAAAGTCAATACTGCTTCCTCAGGTATGCCCCATTTTATTATTATTACTTAGTATTTTGTACTTGAGTACATTAGTAAAAATTACACACACTTTTTCCTCGTTCGCATTCATTAGTAATTTAGTAACATACTACAAATTACAAAACACAACAATGGTTGGGAACTCACAATCAGAACTACACATAATTGTTTAAGATCTCAAAGGTCAGTTTCATCAGTTCAGTGCGATACAGAATTGCAGAAACAGAATACAGATAGGGAATGGAGATGGGCATGTTGAAATCAAAATTACAAGCATGTTTTTTTGTTGCCCTCCTCATTGTAAATATCAACTGCAGAATATGTATGTAGTTTTGTTCATAATGCATAAATAAAATGTGAAATAACTTGGACTGCATGTAGGGATATCTGTGAAAGGACTCTCTCTATATGTGCACTTTGTAATGGAAACTTTGTCTACTTATCTCTCATTGGGATCGCTTGTACAATGTCGAGTGGATGTGGACTGTTGGACTTGAACTAATATGTAAAATAAATCTGATATGAAGAAGAAAAAAAAATGAAAAGAACAGAGAGGCAATTACATTTTTTTCAATGTCGACGAGTCAAAGTCAAGTCCATCCGTGTGAAATGTCCAGTCGGGTTGAGCCCTGATTGTAATTGCTTTCTTCTCACAGACAAGTTGCCAGTTGTCAGTTGTAAGAGTTGTACGAGTTGTGTATCTCATTAAATATGAATTTGCTCCTGCTTCTCCTTCTGATTCTCGATTTTCCTTCCCATGGCATGTGATGAAAAAAATAATCAAGCTCATTTTTTCCTCTTGACTCCTGACCGACATTCACCGTATTTATTCTACATTTAATATACGATATAAATGTACGTAATCTGGTTTTCTTCTTTGTACTATTTTTTATTCGACATGAGTCCACAGTCATGAGCAGCATTGAGATTTAATTTAATTTGTCATTATATGTAGAAACTTTTGGTATGGGTAATTCCAAGTGTGGGATTCCCTGTATGTAAATATGATTATGTATTATGGAGGTATAACACAAGACGGAAAAAAAGGAGGAATCTTGACAGAAAATAGAGCTCTCATCATTCTAGTCCGTTGAAATATGCATCATCATGCGAGTCTTCCAAGACATTTCTGTGTGTGCATTTATTTATGAAAGGTTCGACTTTGGAGTCGCATCGCATCGCACTCGCATTATGAGAATCAGTAGCCCGTAGGAAGAAGAAGAAGACGAAGAAGAAGACGAGTGAGAGGAAAAAATCGATTTTCATCGGCTCCCTTATTTACAATCTTTAGCTACACATGGCGATATTTTACTTTGGAAATGACTCTCCTTCTACGTACATTCTATTTCATTATACAATAGACTGTGCAGGCAGGCAGGTATCAAAGCTGGGACAACTAACTCTTCAACTCTTCAACTCTTCAACTCTTCCTCTTCCTCTTGCTCTTGCTCATGAGTCTATGAGAAAGGAAGTTCAAAGTGACTTTGTTTTTCCCCTCTGACTTTCCTTTGTCCCCACCCCCACAATTTCTTGACTTAATCAATTTTTTTCGAGTTTTTTAACGCTCATTCTTTTCCTCTTCTTTTTGTTAAGATACTTTTTGTACGGAGTATTTTTTTCTTTGTCTATTCTGCTCAATTCATTAGTTCAAATCGGTTCAATTTCCAGACATTAGAAATTAATTGTGTGTGTACTATAGAACACACAAATAACAACGTTTGGTGGGTATTTATATCTATGATACAATAAAAAGTTAAAAGGGAGTAACTCTAACGATCAGTTTCATTACATAAGAATCATTTCACTGCATGACTATACGTATTTACATGTGTGTACATACATATCGTGTGTATATGTGTAATAATGTGTACGGAGATACGATGTAGTGTTGGACTATTTGAATATTTATTTAAATAAGGAAATTTCTCATTTTCATTTGGAGACTCTTTGGTTGTTCGTGTTTTCTACTCTTTAGAATTTAGACTTTCCTCGTCTTCGGCATTCTCTCCCTCACATAGTTTTACATTTACACACATACACGCACCACACAGTCCCTCTCTCTCTCTCTCCCTTTCTCTCTCGCTCTCTCTCGCTCTCTCTCGCTCTCCAGTCACTTAAGTTAAGTCGGTGTAAAAAATGGGGAAAAATACTTGCAAGATAGTTGGAGGCTTTTTGATTAATTTCACAATGTCTTTGGCGAAGACTTGATCCCGCGGGATTGTTTCCTTTCAAAGTGATAAATAGATTTTAAGGTTCTTCTCCATTCTTTTACATTCAATGCTCCTCCGTGTTATGCATGCATGCTGAGCCGCTCTTTCTCTTCACTTTGTGCGGTGTGTGCGTGAGTGTGTGTATGTGTATGTGTATGTGTGTGAGTGTTTGAAGGTGTCACAGGAACGAGAGAGAAGAGTCTCCGCTGGAAAATCAATAGAGCACATGCAAACCGGGACCGGTCCCAGTTCGCTCTTTAACTTCGTTTCGGTCCCGCATTTTCTTCTTCTTCTTCTTCTTCTCCTTCTTTTTCATCATCAAACACTCATGAGTGTAGCCGTATCTAATCAGTATTACTTTTTTCACATACACAGTACACTCACCGTTTCTTTCTATCATTTCATTTAAAAAAACTCATATTGTTAATGCTCTCTCACACTTACTATTTATACTTTTCTTGTACACAATTAAATGCACATGTAAAAATTCCATTTCCTAAAACAAAGTGTGAGCAGTTCTGAGGATGAGAATCTGAGATGGAATGAGATTTAATTAAATTAAATTAAATACTGGAGGATTGGAATCAATCGTTCAAATGTTTATTGCCATCGATATTGTCGATACGTATTGTTTGGACGAGGAATGAGGAATGACGATGATGATGAGGTTAGACTTGTGGTGATCTTTACATCTGTCCACACACTTTGATGAGAGGAGTGCTCACCACTGCTCACGGTGAATAATGATTGAAATATTGAAAATGACGTTTGATACTAGAGAAAATATGTGTGTAGGTTTGTACACATGCATAGGAATTGTGGACAGTAGAAAACAGTGGACTTTTCATATCGTATGTAAAATGTAAATGTAGTCTGTGGATATTCACGATTCGTTTGGACGTCTCCTTCACCATTTCAAGGGTGAGAACATGGGTGTTCAAAGTATGATGTGATGGGGGATGAATGATATGTACAGATATGTATGATGGGGTTCCATTTTTCTCTGCAGCAACATAATAATATATTGTACAATTTTTCGCCCGGAGATTTCTCAAAATTTTAGGCGCTCCCTCAAGTTTTTTGCGTTTTTATCTAGTGTAAAATGTGAAATTTTGTCATTTTATCTAGTGTAAGATCAGAAAATTTGTCATTTTATCTAGTGAAGGCTTTAAAAAATTTCAAGTTTGCAATGGACAGCTCACTTTTAGCAGAAAAAATTGAAGGCAAATGGAGAAAGTTGGGGCGAGCGTAGCGAGCAGAAAATTTTGAGAATGAATTTTACTAAAAGGGGCGAATTTTGCTGAAAATTTTACAAATTTTTGAGAATTTGACGCCCCTTTTACAAAAATCCCTGTGATAGATCTCTCATGAATCTCACCCACGGCACGGGCCTGATTGTACATACGACATAAGTACCTACCCTTTTTTTAGATGAGTACACACACACACACGTACATTTGGGGGGAATATCACATCACTCCGTGTGCTCCTTACATTACATTACATTACATTGTCTCCATACATAAAGGGTGGAAAATTTGCCATATAAAAAACGTTGCGGTCACACAAAAGTGTTTGACTTTGAGTTTTTTTTTCTTTATGATGCAAAAGCTTGGCCGATAAAAAAATATTACATGTATCTTAAACTTTCCTCGGGTCTCCACACTTGAGGACTTGTGAGGGTGGGGAGGGGGGAAGTACCGAGAAAGGAGAAAACTACAGGAAATGAAGGAAAAAGAGCAAGGTGACGTGGCCACTTTCCATTCCATCCAAATTTCACGATCAGTATATCAGGAGACTTTCTGTACATATATTCAGATATTGATTCCGTACGAATCTGCTGACAGGCGGTGACGGTCAGTAATCGTTCTTTTCATCTTGCGTGTATGTTAGAGTCGTCCAAATAGCATTATGACTTTCCTTCTGGAGGTGCTTCCGTAATGGACAGTCTGACAAGAGAGAGAGAAAGAGAGAGAGAGGAGAGAGAGGAGAAAAGGCGAGGAAAGGGTTGCATTGGCATTGGCATTGATTTTGATGGAAACAGTTGCAGTTGCCGTATACACGTCTGTGATATATCCGTCAGTTGAGTGTAATAGCTCAAATTATGTGTGTGTGTCTGTCTCTGTGTGTGTGTGTGTGTATTACTGTGTATGTGGGACCCTTTTGTGATGCAGATGTGAGCAGATGGAGAAGATGGAAAAGGTCAGAGAGGATAGGGTTCGTTCGCGGCTGGTCATTAAGGTTCCGCGTCGAAATCTCGCTGGTTTAAAATGACGAGGCAAGTGGGAAGGCGGGCGTGTGAATGGAATCTCAAATTAGCACTTTACTTGGCCTCTCTTTGACTTGACTTCCCTTCTTCTCCTCTCTTCTCTTCTCTTCTCTTCTCTTCCTCCCACTTGCTTCTGGTATACCTATATACTTTTGGTACTTTTGGTTTTGGCTGTAAAAAATCCAAAAGGAAATCTGCACGTTGGACTTGTATGAACTTACATTGTACACTACATTACACGATGGCAAATCTAAATCCTTGACTCTTGTCTCTTGGACTTTGAATGTGCAAGTCAGATTTGCTTTGAGGTTTTGGGTTTTGACTCTCTCTGGTCTCTGACTTCTGGTAAAATGGAATTGGAATAGGGATATTTATTGTGGGAAATTTATCAGGGGAGTATTGGGTTACGTCTATTTCCTATGTCAATGGCTGACACACACACACATACACACATCATTCAGTTTCAGTACACGAGTAATATAATCTGACGATGAGGAGAGCGAGGGATACAAATACAAATACACATACAATACCGGGATATATCGTACCTACACGTCGTCATATAGATAGGTAATAAATGGGCATGAGCATTCCCGTGCATGCAGTTTAGTGATGTATAATCGCTTACGGGTTTATGTCACTTGTCAGTTTTAACACTTTTAACTTGAGCCTAGAGTAGTTAGTAGTTAGTTAGAGTAGGTACAACCATTCATTCATTGTCTGTCGGAGTCAGATCCACAAATCCACACACGTATTTTGCATTATGAATGTCTAATTCTGCTGCGGCTTTGGGACTGTATGTATGTAGAGATTCTATAGATGTGTGGACTTGAGGGTGTTTTGGTGAGGTATTACATAATAATACCTACCGAACTACCGACCATCCTGATTCCTGACAATGAATACTGATACTACTTGCAAGTACCTATATATATCGTAGGTACATTTCGTGTGGCGTTGACTTTGGACAGTTATGGTGAGCTATTAACACCCTCATTGACCACTGTCACAGTCATCACACTGATGACTTCCTCCTCAGCTCAGCTCAGCTCGGCTCTCCATAAGTGAACGAAGACTTTTATTGCCATTTTTATGCCTTTGTACATCCTTCTTTTCTCACAATAATCCTCAATGCATTGACGACTGTCCCTCAACCAACTCAACTCAACTCAACATACTAATACACATGTACAACTCCACAACTCCAACGCCATATTATACAGATAAAACTCATGTTTCATACAATAAGTACCCTCCGTACAGCACAGAAACAGAGACAGGGACAGAGACAGACAAAACCAAAGGAAAACCACATCAGGAGAAGGATTAGACATTTTACATATTTTCCTATGATAAAAAAAAACCTCACTTTTACACATTTAAACCTTTTAAACCGACAGTCCCCAAAAATCCTACATACATTTCAAATTTTCCAAATTCCCCGTTTCCTCTTCCATCCAAATTCTCAATTCTCCCTACTTTTTTCCTGCACTCTGAACTCTGAACTTTCCGCATAGTGCACGATCCAGTTTACGACAGACAGACAGACAGAGTCTCTGATTATTTTTTAATGACTTTCCCCCAAAACTCCTCAAAATCCTCTGAAAACCTTTTACCACAGAATTAAATAAACGAACAAACGAATTCATAGTCACTGAAATATGGTAATCAGAATCGGTATAGATATTGTGGTCCTTTGTATAGTATTTGTATACCTTTGCACTTTTACAAATTCAAATTGAATTGAGTATATAGAGTTGACCAAGATTGTATCGATGATATTTGCTAGAGCAGAGAGAGAAAGAGAGAATGGAAATGTCCAGGAAGAGGGACAAGCTAATTAAATCCAGTGAGTATTATTCATTAGTTCATTCCATACTAGTCCATTAGACAAAAACTGGTTTTTTTACATGCATTGCATATGCAAACATATTAATTCAACGAGTCGGATAATGCTTATTACATTTTAGACTGATGCTGCTGCTGATCATGATGATGAGTCGTGCATGTTCTATGTCTGTATTTTGATATGACGACGTCGGATGTGTACGATATATTTGTATTCTTATTTGTCCATGTATATCGTAAAAAATCGTCACTTTGGTTCTCTGTGTATTTTCTGTGAGTCATGGGATTTCATTCGTCTTCAATGTCTACATAAATACAATACAACAGAGGAGTGTGTAGTTCTTGTAGGGTATAGTCTGACTGTGTGTGGAACGAAAAATAGAATGAGGATATGAGCGTAGGTCGTAGGTACATCTTTTCTGTTATTTATGTAAGCTTAAAAAGCATAGATAAAAATGGAACATGGATATGATAGTGAGCCATTATCCTTCCTTTCGTTTAAAAAATTGAAATGCCACCCGCTAAGTCCATATGGGTAGATTGTGTGTGTGTGTTTGTGTGTAGTAGTTGGAAGTTTGGCAAGGATGAGGATGCGGACGAAGAGCGGATGGGATGGAAAACTGTATTATACAAGGATAAAAAAAAGAGTCATGCAGAATAGAGAATAGTAATATGTAATATGTAGATGTTATGCCTATGATATATATATCCATTTTTCTATGTGGGATTCCCCAATATGATTTCTCTTCTCGTTTAATCGTCAAGCTTAAAAGCTCACGTACATACAAAATGTCCGGCTAGGAAAAACGTAAACCCATTTTTAATCATTGATACGACAGGGACTGAGGGAGTTTAAACTGGGACGCACTCTTTTCGTCTCTCTCTCTCTCTCTCTCTTTCTCCACGGTAAACATCCATCGAATGCATCATATCAGTTTCTATTGTGAGGTCCAAAGTCATGATACATGCAAAAAAGGTCCTTTTCATATATGTATGCACACTGTATACTGTGTATACTGAACAAAATTAAACGGGTAAAAAGCATTACTGTTCTCTGACAATTTTAAAATTTAATTTATGTATCAAGTCAATACTCCAAACGCAAAATAAATACAAAACACAAAATGTGAAATGAGAAGTGTAAGGAAATTTAGATGATGCTCAGAGTTTGCAGGGCAGAAGTAAGACAATTGTCTTACAGTATCTGGGAAAAATGAGCCGAGACAGAAGGAAATGGCATAAAAATTGTGATAATGGAGCTGAAACTTGTGTCTCGTCCTCGTTTCAAGTTTCCTTGTCGTCTACAGTTGTAGTAAAGTTGAGTTGAGAGAAAGAGAGAGAGAGAACTCCATGGAGAGATCTCATTTCAATGGAGAAAATACCCGGGTTTCATTCTTTTCAATTCGATGCAGACGTTCTTTTGTTCAAAATATATGATTCACTTGCCTAATCCAAATGTTCAAATCCCAACGATGGTCATCCTTGAAAATGAAAATGAATGAAATTTTTTACAACTTTCCCCTCTCACAATCAGATGAGGATGAGAATGAGAATAATTACAGGAGGATGAGAGTGAGTGAGTGACTGAGTTGATGCACACTTGGACTTTTTCCATGTTACACACATTATCTCTCTCTCTCTCCTCACAAACTCACAACCCAATGAATTCGATACAGAAATATTACAACTTTTACCATTTACAATTTATCAAATATCCCTCTCATTCTTTATTTCATCCTTGTCCAAAATCCAAAACCTTTTTTTTTCTACTGTACTTTTTTTACTTTTACGTTGTTTTATGTTTTTGTATGTTTTTTTTTGCGACTTCCCTGCTGGTTATTATTATTAAATTTCCCATCGATATTTAAAAATACGATACATGAGTATCTGTATTGAGCAGCCCAGTCCTCATTTTTTGATTGGAAGTAGTTGGAAGTTCCGAGTTTTGAACAATTTTAACAAGTGTGACAGTTCAAGTCCAATGTATAAAAATATGGTTTATGACTGTCGTGCGTGGTTTCGTGGTGAGTATTCGTATTGTCATTGTGTGTGATGATTGTTATGTGTATCGTGCCAATACCTGCATGGAGATGGAATATATGTCAACGGTCTCATTAATTCTCTCTCTCTCTCTCTCTCTCTCTCTCTCTCTAATGTAGTATGTAAAATATGAAGTTGCCCGTAACCCGACATGCGCTCGCCTTGTTTTTCTTTCTTGGGTGTCAGTCACTCGCCACTACCCATAGTAAATACGTATATGTATTGTGTTTAAAAAAATTCCAATGAATTTCCTTGTCGCCTGCCATGCTGTATGCCAATGCCAATGCCGATGCAAATGTACAAAGACAGGGACAAAAGACTATATACAAATATACACTGACTCTTCCTCCTTAATGATTATCCTAATGACATGTTCAAACTTCAAACGTTCCAGTACACAAACAACATTAGAATTTGAATTTTGCAACATTTGTATTATTTATTTTTGGTTCAATTCATTGTCGTCGTTGTTGTGCACTCGCCATTTCTTGGGATTCCTCCACGATTTGTTATGATTTTGATTAAGAATCATCTCTGATGATGAGTAATGAGTAATGTAATCGAAATGGAATAGAATGAAATAATCCTTTGTCTATATAATTCTAATATCATTCCTCATTTAATCACAAGACAAAAAACTGTGTTTTTTTTGTCCAACACGCCATTCAAATTCCAATTCCAATTCCAATTCCAATGGCAGAGTGTATAGTTGATATTTGTACGAGAGATTCTGTGAATGAGGAACAGGCACTCCATTGTTACGCTCACGTTATAGTTTACCACTACCACAGAAAAAATCTCGACGAATGCCAATAAAAAGCTTAAGCTTAACTTTAAGGAAAAACAAGGGCACGCGATGATGATAAAGCTATAAAGTTAAAGGTACAGCAGGGGATTTATTTATTGGGACCTTTTCTTCCTCTGGTGTTCTCGAGTTTGCGGACTCGGACGATGGACGATGAAAGCCCCCCGGAAGACGACAGTGGATAAGAGTCGCTCATGTAATCTTGATAAAAAGTCCAAACGTTTAGGAAATTCGGCCAGGGTGGTGAGAAAAATATAAAGTGTTAATGGGATTACATGAATTCCTTTGGGGAGTAAATTCCCTACACTTTCTACACTGAACACTGGCAGTGGCAGTACTATAGGGAGAATTGTATTTGGATGACCTAAAGCTAAAAATGTACTGTCAACCCTCTATTCAATAGAATATCGAGAATCCAATCGAATTCCCCCCACACACAAATACATAAAAACATATCGTATAAACACATGTGGGAATCTATATAAATAAATCCTTGTATGAGGTAACACGTTTTTCTCTGATGAAATCATAGGATAAATATGGATTTGAATTGACAGTTTGCACACATCAATTCAAATCCAAATCCATCAAAATTCATACTTAATTATAATCCGACCAAGTACAAAACCCGTAACAAAATTTGTTCCTTAATATTAGGTAATAATAACAATAATAATAATTATTATCTTGTGGAGCATTTTATTATCCGTATTTTGGTTTTTGGTTTTAGTGCAAATGCGAATATGATATAATTTGTGGTGGTTGGTGCGGATTAGTAAAGCGATAGTACGCAATTTTTTTGGGGGGGATAAAGAAGATGACGAGACGAGTGAGAGAGATTAAAGAGAATGAAGAAAAGGGGGGGGGGGGGGAGAGAAAGTAGAGCAAGTTGTCATGTTTGGGGGATCTCATTGTAATTCATTGTACATAAGATGTTTGATTCGAGAGTACTTAATAACTAGTGCACGCAGTTTCTACGGATGACTAGCTGGATAAATAGATAGTTGGATGGATGGATGGATGGATTCGATGGATGGATGGAGGATGGACGTTTCCATCGTGTATTTATGTAGTCCATATGTACAGTATGTGTACAATTCTCCTGGCTAATGTGGGATCCTGTATGAGGGGACACGAACTACGAACTCAATATCCAACATTTCAAAGACAATCCTTTCGACAACCAACCTTCTTATATGTGAGTCCTCCTGGGGATAAAAAAACGGTTGACTGTCAAGTCTCTCCAACCCTGAGAAGAATCAAAGGAAACAACGAAAGAAATGATCCAACGACGACCACAAGCTTTTTTTTCCTTTCCCCCCTTCAACTCAACCAACTCAACTCTGTACATATCATTACACACACATTCACAGCCACATTCACAGTCTCTTTTGACTGACATTCGACTTTAACTTGGAACTTGGAATTCGCATGCATACCATATACAAATTCATAAATTCAAATTCATATTTCACTTCGACAATGACAATACGAATACGAATACGAATACGAATATATATCCAAGGAAAGCAAAGGGAAGGGAAGGGAAACTAAAACTAGAACTTGTCATGCACACAAATAAATAAATATACAAAAGTAGGCATTGGAATATGAAAAATTTGTGTACGTACACACGTTTCAAATATATTATGAGAAATTTTTCTCGAGAGCCCACGAACGGAAGACGAGAGAGACGGATGAAAATCCAGAGAGTGCGGAGTGTTGTCTTGTTATCAATTCATAATATCTATTCTCTCTCTCTCTTTTTCACTCGAATCAGTCGATCGATGATCTGCTTTGATCTGCTTACCATTCCTATTCTTTCAAACCTTTTTTTTTCTCCGCCTCCTCCTCGACTACAACAACAACAATTTTTCGAGTACAAACAGATTGGCATAAGAAATGAAGACCTTTTTTGTATCGTACAAGCAGTCAAATTCTCAGGGACGCGCTCCAGCTAATTTTAATTATCGATCACGTATTTTACTACGCAATTTATTAATTTTTTTGTTGGGATTTGATGATAAATTCATGATTTGAACGGAATTCATTTGAAAATGTTTTTATTCTCGAGCTTTCGATAGAATTTCTATCTTTCTCGGGAATCAGACTAACAAATTTCTCATATTTGAAATCTAAATTTACTGATTGAAAAAAGTGTGGTCAATTAATTTCTGACAAACAAATTCAAACATTTTGTTCTATTTAGAGATAAATTTTATTTATTTATTAAATTGATGAGAATGAAGGAAATTAAAAAATAACTCGTGGTTATTCAAATCGCGTCCATGTACTTTTATATTGTAGTTTTATTCAAAGTTTCTTTGATTAAATTTTGAATTCCTCACCGTTGGATTCCCAAGTCTCATAATTTACAAGTTTACACAACCACAACGCTCATTCTCCGCAATTCTCTAGTTTTACCATTATGATTATTATTTTATGGTGACGATAAAGCACAAAGGAAAAGGAATTTCATAGAAATTACGCGTGTCCATTACAAAAAAGTTAAACGTGTGATATATGCGGAACGGTGTAGAAACTGGGTGTAGAAAAATCTTGGGTGGGTGAGGAGAGAAAAGAATAAAAAATAAGAAGCCCAAATGTGTCAATCAATATAAATCCACGCTGGAATTGATTTTACACAGTCAATATTATTATTAGGTAAAGGAGTAGGAGGGAGATTGAGAGAGAGATAGGAAGAGAAAGGGAGAGGACAACTTGTCAAAATACAGATATCAAATAGTCAACAGAGAAGTCGAAGGGTGGATGAAAGAATTATTGAAGGACCAGCGAGAGAGGATATTTCTCCATAGTTTCATACTGTAAAGAAGGAGAAGGAGAAAAAAAGGGAAAAGGAAAAGACAGAGTGATGACTCGAAAGTGAAACGGAGAAAGAGAAATAAAAAGGAAAGTGAGTCAAAAGTTAAGATTTTCTTTTGGTAGTTGGACGCGTGAAATGTAAAATACGATGAAGAAGAAGAGAATGACAAGAAGAGAGAAAGAGAGAAAGATATTGTGTAGGTATATATGGTTTGAGTATAAATAGTGGCTGAACTGTCTCTCTTGCCTTCTTGGACAGGATGTCAAAGTGGAGAGAGAGAAGAGGAAAAGTATTATTATTTCCATCTGCTTGATATTCTGAGAGATGGGAGATGGGGCTCTCGTATGAATTAATAAAGTGAAAACGTGACTTTACTGTCACATGTGGATATCACAAGCACAAGAGGAGTCGACGACGACAACGACGACGACAGAGAAAACCAACAGTCCATCAGATATCCCCGCAATAATAACATCTCTCTCTCTCTCCTCTCTCTGTGTCTCAGATACTCAGGCTTGTCCTTGTATTTCGTCCACGTGTGCATATTCGGATTCCCCATTTTTCTCCACATAGAGACTACACACTGATAGACGACGAATGAACACACACACACACACACATATATATATACACACAGGGATCCATCTCCTCTAGTTTTATACTGTCCATTATCCTTCCACAATTTCACTGTCATCGTCATCGTAGGCATTTGTAAATATATAAAATATCCTTCACATACGATATTTTCACATGGCTGAGTTGACTGTAGTAAATAGAACTCTGAATGATTCCGTGTCATGCCATGGATGGATCTGGACAAGAAAGAGAAAGGAAAAAAAACTCTCCATGTCAGCATCATCATTTTGCTTTGATTTCACTTTAATAATAAGCCATCAGAGATGTGGAATTGGGATTATCCTCGGTTGAACAAAGACTTCTTTTTTTTTTTACCAACCACAATCCGTGTGCACATAAACTATTAAGTAATAAAGTACATACCTATCTACAGATATATCGTAGTGACTACGGGAAAAAATTATCAAAAATTCAACTCAGGTTGGAATTGGAATCCCGAGTTGTCCAACTCATTTCCCTCAACTTTCTTTCTTTTCTCTTTCTTTTCGCTTCTTCATCCTCCATCCACCCTTTTCCTTTCCATTCTCCATGGTCACTTCAGACTTGAGACTCGGCTACGTAAAAAAGTAAAACAAAAAATGACAATATCGATGAATGACACTTGGATTTGATTGGCTGTTGAATGTTTTCAAGTGGATTTTGGGGATTTGTGTTGAAGGGAAAGACAATGAGCGTGTCTTTCCTTTCTAGCTTTTTTTCTTCTTCATTGTACAGACACAACAATAGAAATACATATAGAATAGAAAGCGCCTTGTATATATATATTTGTTTGACATGGAGCATGTGAATGTGAGTGGCTTGAATTTTTTCCCGATGACTTCGTCCGTTCCTGATGAGCATACTCCAAGGAATACCGTTGAAATGATGATCTTGGACAAGGAAGTTGGAGGATGTGGAAATGTCACAAAAGGCTCTGTAATACTCACTTACATACGTTTCAGCTATCGCTTATCTACTCTCTTTCTCACACACACACACACACGAGCATGTACAATGTCCAATGTACATTCGTTTCTATACACATATACATACCAACAAGCCATTTAGTACACACAGCCGCCCATCTTTTAATATATTCAAGACATGTGTATTGTCCGCTCATATGCTTTTTCATATAGTCAAGTGAAAGGAGATGAGAGAAAGGTGGTCGTGGCTTCTTTTTTTTCCATCGTCGTCATTTTATTTCATTGTACTGGATCGATGAGTGTCCGATAATTCAAATCTCAGAGGATGAGAGAATTTTTTAAAAGGGGAAAACCAGTGATAAGGGAATTTTTTTGTGTCCCTCGAGTACACCCCAAATGATGATACTCTCTCCATTCTCATGTATGTATGATACCTACAGTCTGATGACGACGACGAAACACACGCACATTCATTGCTGACCGTGTGTGCTGCTTCACACGCGGCTATTTTCTACTGTATTTTACTTTACACAGAATTCATTTTCGGATATCGTACGTTCTCCACGAGTTTTCCCTTGGTCGAGACAAGAATGAATATTAGATTTATTTATTGTATAGATTAGGGAAAGCCTCACCGAGGTTTTAAAGTTGAGCATGAGAGTTGACTGTTGACTATTCAGAATAGTCTATTCTTCTTCTTCTTCTTCATGTCGCCCTGATTCTGATTATGCATTTCCCTATTGATTGTCTTTGCTTTGAATCTGGGTCTGAGAATGAATTGAGTTGAATTGAGAGTCAAGTTTTTGCAGGAGAAGGAAAGAAAGTTGAGGGAAAGGAAAGTCAGAGTGAAAGCCGTTAAGGTAATGAGCTTGACTTTTGCTCGACTTTTTGGATGAGCACGAGAGAGAAAGTTGGGTTTTGTACATGTTCAAGTCAATACGTAGATTGAGAGAAAGAGAAAGGGAAGTGAGTAAAAAGTTTAAGATCGACTTTCCTCCTTCGTAAAGACTCCTACAAAGTTTTCCCAATCAGCATCAAGTTGCCCATAGAGTAAAAGTGTAAAAGTCAAAGTTGGTGATAAAGCGAGAGAACGAGAGAAAGAGAGAAGTTGTGTAATATTTAATGCGAATATAGGAATCCGTGTATGGTAGTAAATGTAGATTTTAGCAAACAAAAAAGATGTTCATGTTCCTCATATTTCCTTACTAATGAGTGATGTGTGTGTGTTTTTTTATGAATGGGAATTTTACAGAACCGCTCCGTTGCGTTTGTTCTACCTGCCAGCAAGTTTGTTCTTCAGCCTGGGCACTAATTCAACATGTTCAACATAGTCATGGAGTCAAGATCTACACGGAGAGTGGAGCCCCAACAACCATTCACACCAGTTCATCATCTTTACTACAGCAACAACATCATCATCTTTTGAATTCCACGGGGAATTTGAGTCTCCTCAACAGCAGTAGTAGCAGTAGCAACTCTCATCATCATAATAATAATAACAATAACAACAACAACAACAATAGCAGTAACAATTCCGGGATTGGACTTGGTTTGTCGTCATCATCGATGATGGGGAGTGGTGGAGCTTGTCGCGTCGTCAGTCCATTGTGCTCCAGTGGAAATAACAGCACGACGACCACACATTTGGTCAATAGTAGTCCAGCTCTAAGTTCCAGTTCAATTACGGATCGCGACCGTGATCGTGATCGAGATCGAGATCGGGATCGGGATCGGGAACGTTCCTCGTCAGCCTGTAATCTCATGGGGACATCCGGAGCTCCGCTCAGTTCCAGCTCCTCATCTTTAGTTCCTAGTAGTAAGAATAATAATAATGGGGGTGAACGAGGTGGGAATTCGTTGTCCGAGTCATCCAGTCCATTTGGACTACTTCGATTCCCATTTCCACAGCCGTTTGGTTTGGGTCCGTCATCCAGAACGTCGTCTAGTCATGACTTTCGTGCCGTGGAACAGTTAGTCAATCCCAGGTTAGAACTTCTTCATCATCCTCATATTTCATCACTAACATCCCCATCTCGTTTAACTCCTCATCATAACCTCAATCACAATCATAATCATAATCACACTAATTCCAATCTTAATCTCAATCTGAGTCTCAGTACTAATTCTAATACTAATACTAACTATCCTCCTCCCAGTAGTACCTCCTCTAATAATAATAATAATAATAATAATAATAATAATAATAATTGTGCTCTAATCACCTCCACCACTTTGAGTTCTTCTTCTTCTTGTGGTTTTCCATCTTCTTCTTTTGCTGTGGCTGCTGTTGCTGCTCTGGCTGCCTCGACTCTTGTTGACAACCTCAGCACTCTCGCTTCTTCTTCCTGTATTGACTCATCTTCCTCCGTTTCCGCATTACATGGTGTATCCAATTTGCATCCCGGGATTTTTCTTCATAGTGAGTTCCGGCCGTCATTGAGTGGAGTCATCCCATCTCTCCCATTTGATCCTCGAGCCACTCTGGATTTGGCTGCTGCTGCTGCCGCTGCCGCGGCCGCAGCTGCCGCATCCAATCGTCACTCCAATTCAAGTTTATCCGAACCTTTGGACTTTTACTCGCAAAGATTGCGACAATTGGCTGGAGGGACGAGTGCGAGTCCATCACCTGTCTCCCCTGGATTTTCCAGCCGGAAACCCGTCATGACCCCACCATCTCCGCTATCACCCGATGATGGTCAGTATTTTATCCTTTTTATTCTTTTGTCCTTGTCCTTGTCCTTGTCCTTGTCCTCATCCTCATCCTTGTCTCATTGTGACAGTCTTGTCTTGATTAGTAAAGTAAAAACAAATATGATTGGGTTTTGTATTTACAGGGAAAGGGAAAAGTTGTGATGTGTGTGGGAAGCGTTTCCGGTTTGAGAGCACAATGATTGCTCATCGGCGAACTCACGGGACGGATCCACCACATAAATGTTCGCAGTGTTCTCAGGCCTTCACGTCCGCAGGGCGACTTCGACGTCATCTCCTCTCCCAACATGGTACTTCCCTTGATTTAGATGAATGTGTTGTTGGTGGTGGTGGTGATCGTGATCGTGGAGGGCCTCAAAGTGCCCCTGAGGGGGAATCCCCAATTGGAGCTCGAGAATGTCCCAGTCCAATGCTTGCAAGTACACCCACGACGACTCCCCCCACATCAAGTGGTATCGGGACCGGAAGTGGAGGTGGAGTGACGACATCCTCCGGTCCAAATTCCTCTAGCTCCTCCAGTCATCATAATGATTTACTCTACGAGTCCTTAAAAAATGGTTCCGACAAATTAAATACAAGCCATGAATCAATGATGATGACGACCAACACCACAACCACGCCCGATGAATCCTTAATTAATTTGACCAATAAATCCTCGGATACATCCATTGACATGACGAACAACAACAACAACAATAATAATAATAACAACAACAACAACAATAATAATCATAACAATAATCATAATAATAATAATAACAAATCCAGTGGATCCTCCAGTCAATTGAATTTAAAATCCACCACAGCCAATTGTGAGGATGAAGATGAGGATGATGAGAATAGTTTGAAGGGAGGTGGAGGAGGAGGAGAAGATCCTTCAAGTCCATCACCAAGGAGTCCAAATAGTAATGGGAATGGTGGGGGTTCGGATGGGGAAGGTTCTGGTGGACTCCTTCGTCTCCCCAATGGGAGCAGTCATCTGAGTCATGAGAAGGAGAATACGACGGATAGTAAATCGGGGGATGGGGAAGATACATCCGAAGAAGATGAGGATAATTATGATGACTATTTGGATTCGGATGGGGAAATGGACTCTTTTGAGCCAGAGCCCAAACGACGAAGACATGGGAACAATGGTGGTGGGGAGAATGAGAATGAAACAGAGCCAGAGGACTTGACACGACCCAAAGATAAAATGGCCCTAACAGCGGCTGCCAAAGAATTGATGAGTAATCCAAATTCGCTAGTGGGTGAACTCATTGATCGATTCGGTTTGAATAATATTGCTCAGTACAGTGAAGCCTACCGACAAGCACTGAAGGAGTCTCAATTGTACTCAAAGTCCATGAAGAATGGTGGTGCTACGAATCCCAGGGCTGGCTCACCAAGTGTCCTCGCTTCATCCTTTGATTTGTTACATGGAAGTGGAGTCCCTCCACCCTCCCAAATCTTCCCCTTTGAAACCAATCTAGAAAAGAGACTTAAATTAGAATCTCCGGATGCTTTATATGCGGCTGGATTGTGGCTTCCACGTGATCCCCTCAATTTCCTTAATTCCGCAAATATGGAGAATACGAGAGAGCATCACTCCACTCGGGATAAAAGTAGTTATAAATCTGGTGGGAATGGTCATGGGCATGGTCATGGGCATGGACATGGGCATGGACATGGACATGGGAACAATGGGAGTAATGGAACTCAACTCAGTGGCACTTTGGGTCCAGTTAAAAAAGAAAGTCGGAGAAATGATACATGTGAATATTGTGGGAAAGTATTCAAAAATTGCAGTAATCTCACAGTCCATCGCCGGTCTCATACTGGAGAAAAGCCTTACAAGTGCGAACTTTGCAGCTACGCTTGTGCACAGGTAAATCCACACACACAAAAAAAAATCCTTTCTCTTTTCTCCTCTCCTTTAAATGAACTTTCACTTGCATATTTCTGGCGATGACGACGGATATTTTTGTAATTCATATATAATCCGTTGCTCAAAGGGAATCCGTGTATGTGGAAGTCGTCATTCATATACATATATTTCTTCATATTTGTTTTTGTTCTTTTTTGTCCCTTGTGATTTCCTTCAGAGCTCCAAATTGACGCGTCATATGAAGACACATGGACGATTGGGGAAGGATGTGTATCGTTGTCGATTTTGTGACATGCCGTTCTCTGTTCCATCCACCCTGGAGAAACACATGCGGAAATGTGTAGTCAATCAAAATAATTTGGCTGCGGCGGCCGTGGCTGCCTCCGTCAAATTAGAATTAGGTTCCGGGAATTTTTGTGACCAGACAGATGAGTCCAATTCAAAGGATACTACCTGACTGTTGCCATGGGGCGCTGGGGCACCCTTTCCAACTTTCCAACAACATCCAACGCATTCACATTTTAGTTCACTCCAACAACCCACGGCTGGTCTCTTCTAAAACCAAAAAAAAAATCCAACTTTACATCATACAAACATAGATATACAGATACAAGAAAAACTTCTCAACTCAATCGGTATGAATTTTTTCCATTTCAAATTTGTCCATTTCAATTTCATCTTTTCATCATCTTTTGATTCTCATCAAAAAATCATCCACTCAACTCTATACAATTACAAAATACCAATTACAATTCAGCTGTTACTATGTTTCTGTTAATTAATTTCCTGAGAAATATATCATTGTACATTAAACCTTTATTCTTATCTCTCTAGAATAATGATTTTTTTTTGTTGTTGTTTTCTATACCTAATAATAAAAATCGAGTCAAGAAATGGAATGACTTTCCCTCACAATTTTCACCTTTTGATAGTCAAAAAAAAAACATAAAGGAGGAGAAAGGAAAAGACATTGAACATTGAACATTTTAGCCAGGTGAATTCAGAAACTTTAACTATAGACGACGTAAAAACAACTTTTTATCCCGGTGTTCTGAACTAGACAACAAAATGTAATATTTAAATCTAAATGTGAAATGGAAAGGCATTACCAATTATATCAAATATACAAATATATTATATATATATAATATGAAAGAAAAACATACACACTAAAAAGTAACGTTTAAGTATATGACTTTGAATTTTACTATACAAAAATATAGGGGAAAGATTGACTATGTAATAGGATTTTACATATATAGTAAGTTAGACGTGCTGTAATCATGGTGATCAATATTTCAATAATACTATATACTAAGTAAATACTAGAATTACGATTCGTGAGTGAGACTATATTCAATATTATTATAGGGAATATATATATAACTAAATATCGTATCGTATATAACCAGTAGATAACCTAAATTGCACATACATTATATTGTACTACGAATTACAGTCATCCGTATATCGTATATATTAATTAAGGAATTGATTTAAAATGGTTCATATGGTTCTTATATAAAAAAAATATACAATTAATTGTAAGAAGGAATTGTAAGGATTTTACCAAGACCCCCAAATACAAAATACACACAGTTTTATATAATATATAGCACCAGCATATATGTATATTTACATGATATATGCTGGAAAAAAAAGAATGAGACTTATTTAGTTATAAGTACAAGATAAAATATGAATTATATATACAGATATACATAACATGAAGGCAAAGGGAATATGTATATGTATAAGACAAAACTATCATTGCTTGTAGGGGTGACACAATTTTTCGATATACATAAGATATATAGGAATGAGCTAAAATTTAACAAGGGATTTTTTTTTTTAGTTTACACAGAAACTATATTCAATATTTATGGTAGGTAAAAAAATATCGTTGAAATTTGAATCGAGATACAATGACAAAAAAAGATCGGAGGGAATTGGAATCACTTGGATTTGGAAATTATATCTATAGGGCAGATACAATAACAAATGCGAATAGAATATTAAGTAATTTACTTTGATAGATATGACTAAATGTTTATATATGAAAAACCTATATAATTGACTGTCTTCCCGTCTTCAACACTATTTAATGTAAGTATATTTATAAATATATATCGTACATATAGACGATAGGAAATGTTGTACATAAAGTATGTAATAATAATAATAATAATAATAAGGGTGAATATGAATTATATATGGAAAGTATATGGTCTATGAATTATAGGCATCTCGAGAGATTTTAATCAGTGAATGTGTGCGTAGACAAACAAAAGCGAGAGAAAGGGAAAAATATGTACCGCTAATAGAACGATAAGTTTTTTTTATAATAGTGTGTTCTATAGGCGATAAGTAATACTATAAAAGGTCATTACAATTAATCGTTATATTGTGAATTACATATACATGCATATATATATATATATATATGTTATTGATATGATTGTTCTCCCCCTTTGTTCAGGTGCAATGTTACATGTACTTACATACAGCTATAATTGAAACACGGTAAAATATATACCATACATAAATACAATAGGGAAGTGCATACGTTGAATTAAATGTATCGTATGCATGAGTAAGGTTTTTTTTTTTGTAGTTTGTATATTCAAGTATAATAGTGAGACGAATTTGATTGTAATTCACTAAGTGTATGATGATTGAAAAATATGGTACATTTATCACGTGAACTAGTAAACTAGTACATATTTAATTGTAGGTAATAATTATTTAATCCTAAGTAACTGGGTAGACAAAGACTAATGTCATTGGACATCAATTGACCATTGTCCATCTTCATGTCATCTCACCATATTCTCCACACAGTTTTTTTGTTTTTCTTTCCTTCTTTTTTTTTTGTTAACTAAGATATACATAGATATATATGTATATGTAGGTATAATGTAATATTTTGTGAGTTTGGATCTTATTATATACTACTTTGGATTTCTTTGTATTTCGTATTTTGTCATACACACATATCTCATGTTTTTCTTAGAATCTCTCTCTCTCTCTCTTTCATCTCTCCCCAATTTTGTAGAAGTATGAAGTATATAATTATATTTAAAAGTAAAATTCGAATAACCAGATTTTTGTTTCTGAAAGAGTTTTTTTTGTCATGTTTTATATCGTATCATAATTTACAATATTGATGGTTAAATGTGTGTTTTGGATTAGGGAAGGAATCCAATTAAACTACAAGAAAACCCCGGTCATTTATATTTATAATGGTAGGATTTCTATTCATCGATTGACTATAGTAGACAATTAAATAATTAATTTAATTTAATTAGTGATGATTTGACATGGAATCAAGATGGAGTGTGGGCGATGAGGAAAATGACGAGTTTAAACAGGGTTTGACCACACCAAAAAATAAACTTAATTGTAGCACACACAAATGAATGTAGTGGAACTATTTACAAAAATATATTATATAAATATCCTACTAAGATTTTTAGCGTATTCACATATATAATAATAATTATTTATTTACATAATATATATGTAGCGAGAATTGGAGAAGAGAATTTACAATTAGCAAAGTACAATGAAGCAGTACTTTTTTTTGTATTACACTTTAAATAGAGTAATAAAAATATATGCTATATATATATATTTAATTAAAGGATAGAGACAAACTATATAAGATTTACCTAAATTATATACATATATTGTATGTACATAAACCTACTATAATCATGTAAGATCCTTTAATTTAATTTAATGTAGTTACTATATATAATTGCGAGTAGAAGTTTTTTGTGTTATGGTTATAATTATGAGGAAACATATATATATAATGGAATTAGTCGTGGAAATATATAAATGCAAGAAGGAAAAAAACTAATACATTTAACTACTGAATGATGTAGCCATGTGTGTCAAACTGTCAAAATCAATTCTCAATGCAGTGAATTCCTATTATAAATATATTTAAAACAAAAAAATACATATACGCTTTCCGTTTCTTCGTGTGATTCTTACATACATATATATACATACACAATATACAACCGATTTAACTAACACACACGCATATTTATGTCTTATATATTATTATTATATAAACGGGGAAACAGTGAGAGTGCATGTGACGAGATTTGTTCTTTTGTTCTTTTTTGTTTTAAAAAAAAAATGAAATGACTTCTTGTGAATAAAAATGATGTATTTAAGTACTACTAATATTAATAATAGGAATGAGTAATTTTAAGTGAGTGACGAAAAAATGTATAATCAAAATCAAAACAAGTAAAAGAAAACACTAACGTGATGAACTATTCATAATATGAATATGAATATATAAAACTACAAAATATTATGTAACATTGTACAGGAAGTAAAATTCAAATTTTTAATTAATTAATTATTTATATAATTAGTTAATATCATCAAATTAAATTAATGGCTTCACTGTTCACGTTCACGTATTTTGAGAGGATGCGAAGGAAAAGGAAGACGAAGACAAAGAAGATTTAAAAAAAAAAGAAAAAGATGAAACGTCCTGTTAGCTTGTTAAAAGATTTTTTGTGTTGTCTAATTATAATTTTAGTAATTAATTAATTAATAGTAATAATAATAATAACCTCGTTGTTGGGATTTTTCGATTTGGATTTTTTTATTTTTTGTGATCTTTGATCGGACAATTCATTTGTCATTGTCATATATATTTTATTAATTGTCATAAGTATGTCTAGAACGTTTTTCACCGTTATCGCCATGAAACCATTGAACATAAAAAAAAAAAATCAACAAAACATCCATATATGAAAACGATACCAAAAATCATTATATTTAATCAGGTAAAAAAGAAAAACTCATCATTTCTTTATGGAATTGTAAACTCTGTTGAGAAGGACAAAGAAATCAATGGAATAACAAACAAACATACACACACATGGAAATGGCTATATTCTTGATATGCAAATTGAAAATAGTACATGCAAATTCTCTGAACTGATCATAAGGAAAGCGAATCCACATTTTGTGGACTATACTGCAATATGTACAATTCACCATGCAAATGCACACACCAAAGTTTTTCGTCAATATATAAAATATATATAGAATTAGGAATTTACAGACTATAAGGATAAGGATAAAAGAAAACATTAAGATTATCCCCATTGTTCCGTTCCTTCCATAATTTAGTGTGGAGTCTCTTTCTCTCTGCCGATTGAAGTGTGTGAGAAAAAAAAACCCCAATGAAAATGAAGTGTGTGTATGAATATTTGAGTATAAATATGCGATATATACAGTCTATTATATTATACATTTATACTTATGAATCTTATGATGATCAATATAGCATATATATCTGTATTTAATCATTACTCACTAAAAGTACACACATAAATAAGCTCCACACTCCATCAAAGGACTCCTCCAAGATTGAGGACTTTGATTGAGGCCACAGGGAAAACAAAAAAAATATGTACCACAAAGAAATGAGAGTATATATCTTACATATTTCCGCATAGGATTAACGTATATTATTATTATACATAGTACATACTATGAATGGTATGTACATATCTGTATATGCTATAGGAAAGTGAGGATACAAAAGGTTCACGCATATACATAAACAGATATGACATTAATCACTATATTATACCTACATACATATTATATAAAACCCATACATAGTCTACTGTAATGTAATGTATTTCGTAATGAAATAAAATCCAATGACAGTTATGATTCGACATATAAAAAAAACACGTATGCTCCTCTTTCTAAATCTTAATTTTTCTGAGCGCATTTTATTCTATAATTGTAAAATGAAAAAAATGAGTTTCCATCTCATCAAAAACAACGCTATACAGATGAAGATGAAGAAGATGCGAGGACATCCGTTCATTTTCTGGAAAATATGGAAGGAAGAGTAAGTGGAGTCGTCAGTTAATTCATCTACAATATGTATTGACTTCCTGTTCTATGCAAAGTTGAAAGTTTGGCATCCGACTATGGATGACTCAAAGATATATTCCAATATACAGATATAAATATATTCTGTCTATTGTGTGCATAATTGTTAATTGTTACGGCTACAAATACAAATACAAAACGTAATTGCTCAGGATATTTGTTTAGCATATGTGAATGCGCAACTGAAATACGAAGAACATTGGATTTGTATCGTACTTTTTGTACACACACACACAGTGAGATGGTTTTTCTTGTTTTGTTTTTGCAATGTCTTAAATTGTTTTATTTACTTTCCTCCGGAATTTCATTGAATGATGATGAATGTTTATGTGAGGAGCTATTCATGCAGTATATCTTACGTAGTATTTCTGAGAACGTGACATATTATGCTGAATGCTGACAAACAAAAATTAAAAAAATGATGAAAACGTGCATATATACGATATATAGGCAAACATTTCATAGAAGTTCTACCGTCGAACTAAGTATATTCGTATTTTTATTAATTGAACTGAACTGCAAAAACCAACGAAAGCTTGCAAAAAAGAAGATAAAACAAATTCTTGAATTGTGGATATGTAAAGAAAGAAAAGGATAATATTCTCAATTCATTTGTCTCATAATTTCCAATAAAAAATGGACGGGCAAAAGTTGTTTTTTTTATCGTATTAATGCACACAGTTTTATTATTAAATATTAGTCATTATTCTGGTAGGGAAATGGAAAATCGATATGAATTCATAAAGGATTTGTGTCAAATGGCGTCGTATGTCGTTCCCTCTGATTTCCTTTGAATTTGAACAAGTTTCCATTTCCGCAAACTTAAATTCGTTCAAAAAAAAAAATTGAGGATGATGTTTGGTTGGTGTTATGTAAATGAAGAATAATGAAGAATATATGACAATATGTATAGAATCTGGATGACAGACGTTTTGAGTCCTATCAATTTTCTCCATCCATATGCAAAAATGAGAAAGTTTTATTATTAGAAATGACCTTCTTCTTCTCTTCTTCGGTTGGTTGCTGTGTGCCATGGACGACTTTGACAATTTGCTGATAACCCCGATAACCACATATTCAAGTTCATCGAGATAAACTCCTTTGGAACTTTGTGAGTATAAATGAATTAAAAGCATTCAGAAATGAGTGAGAGGAGCATTCAATTACATACTGTGAAAAAGGCCTCCGTATAGAATATATGTAGAGCTTCATAAAAATCTCCAGTTGATTTTACTCTCGCAACATTTTTGCAGTAACAATTTTTTGTCGTTCTTTTTTATAAATAGATTTTTTACCTTGAGTTTGAATTCTCTTTGGCTCTCCTGTGTGCAAGTGCAAGCAAATATATTGGCTGAACTATATGGAAATTCTGACAAAATGTCCATTTAATTTCCTTCATACACAAATTTGTGGTGCATCCTCCTGGTTTTTGTATTTTTTGTTTTTTTTTGTAAAGATTGAAATGTAAAAAAAGTTGTAAAACTAAAATGAAAGAGGCGGAGAGGCAAGAGGAAATGGAATGTCAAGTACAAAAAAAATTAGAATCAAAACTCCATGTACGGGCACATTTTTTACGGATTTATATTCAAAATTCCATGGTGCGCATTGAAAACTAGGGCGAGAAATGGGATGAACAGATACAAAATGACGGGGGGGGGGGGAAACTGCAACAAAACATGATAGAAATCAACAAGGAAGTGAATTGTCGTCTTATCATTTCTACATATCTCGCCAATTTTATTTTCCTCCCCCTCTTGTTTCATTTCATATATCTTATATATATAAGATTTCAACCAACATTACAGAAGATATTAAAGATAAAATCCATCAAACTGAAAATCTCGGAATAAAAAAAAATCTGGCTCGCATGTGCATTAAGGACGAAAAATGTGAATCAATCTATCTGTAGTATCTGTATCTGTACTTACTATGCAATTTATTTGCAGTCAAATGAATTCATTATCCATCAGAAGATATTTCGTACAAATAAGAACAAGATGAAAATCATGTCATTTTGAGGAAAGCTGTACAATATATGTAGGTACAAATGAAAACAAACCTGCAATTGAATTACAGTTGAAGGAAAAGAAGATGAGAGAGAATGAGTTGAGTATTTATCTGGTCATTTGACAAAGACATCATGGAGTTGTCATTCTGCTCTCATTTAAACAGTTGCTACGGTGGATAATTAGTCGGTGAGGAGTTTTCCTTTCGCTTTCCGCTTTCCTTGTATAATAATAATAATAGTAATAATAATAATGTGACTCCAAGGAGTTTTACTCGAGTATCTCACCGTCACCTTCACAATTGCGACTATCTGCACATACTGTACAGCATAGGTTCATGTACATGCAAACTTCAAAGCCCTCCATTCCTTTTCCTTTTCCTTCTGGTTGTGGTTCTGATTAACCCATTTAGATAATAACAACTTGAGTCCTTTATTACAAAACTAACATCAAGCTTTCATTTATATTACCAGGCATCCTCATCCCATTCACTATTCACCATTTTACAATTACAATTACAAATACAAATACAGTACATCAAGACACAGATATAAGTATGTACACACACAATCGTTCCCTTTCTCACGTTTAACAGTGCACGCGAGTATTTTCTTCATACATATAAAAAACGAACCGAGTCGTCATTTTCATTCAGAATTCTGCCTCCCGTCATTTGAATGCAACTCCAATTCTTGTAGACGACTCACGATCATTTATTTTTATGAATTGTATGTAGTGTGCAGTCACTACACTGTAGTGCATTGGTCAGAATTAAAAACTGTGGACTATAGAAATGCCATAAGGAAATAATCGTAGGGATAAAACGGCTAGGGAAAAGGAAAAATAAGAAGGCTGAAAGGAGAGGAACTTTGCGCTTGTCCCACCACCTCGCGCCCCTGCAGACAACTCCAATACTTTCTTTGTGGCTTTCACTGGCGTCCATTTAATTTGCCCACATTTACATGCAATTTCTCGCATGTACATACAACTCCACAATTATTATTATTGTCTCTCCGAATTACTAATTACCTTGTCATAACATTTACCAAGTACATGAAACCTGAAATGACACTAAACGTATAGAAAAGCGTTGCTTTTTACTAACAATTGCGATGTTGGTATTATTTTTTTTTTTTTGCGATTCACTGGAAGTTTTAGTACGTTGTATGAGCTTTTGTGGGGTGAAATGTGAATACCTATACTAGAAAATAATCCGAAATTGTTGATTTGAATAAATCCTTCTTAGTTTATATTTGAGGATTTGATGCTAGTCACACAATTACTTGACTTGTGACTTTTGACTCTGACAATTAAATTGAAGAAAGTATACACATGATGAGTTTTATTTTCGAATAAAGTAGGGAAAAGTTTTGGTTTTTGCATTGAGTTGTTTGTGAATCGTCTAAAAAAAAGGATTGTTTGCATGGCGGACGGACTGACGTATGTATGAACTCGACGGAGAGGAGAGGAGAAAAAAGTTATGAGGGAAAGAGAGAAGGGAAATTGTAGTGTGTTCATAGTTTTGTTGAGGAAAAGTCAAATGGAATCAAATATAACGTATTACGAAGATGGAGATGAGAAAAACCCATTTCTTGCTCATTGAATTCATTGATTATTGGATGGTTTCTGTTTTCTTCTTTCTCTTCCTTCTCTTCTTTTTTTTGTTTGCGCTTCTTTTTTTTCATTTCCCACGTATTTTCTATTGCTATTGCTATCTGTTTTGTAGTAGTGGGCTTGAGTGAGTGGTTCTAACTAAAACCTCGCCCACTCTAACTCCGCTATTTCTCTCTCTCTCTCTCTCTCTTTCAATAGAGAAGACAGACATTAGCCAGGAGCACGTACATTTCATCTTGCTACTTTGAATCCCTTCTAACTGCCAATCAATAAACACAAGACGCTTTGTCCAAAAATCTCTCCAATACAAATACAATTGTAAGATATACAACAGAAATGTCCTGCAAAACATCAAATGATGAAATGAATAAATTAATCTCATTTTGACATTCAACATTCGATTCTCATTTAAAGTTCAATCCATTTTATTGTCATTCATGGAGTGGAGAACACCACATAACTATTTATCAAAATAAAACTAATGAATTTATTTTCACGTCAGAGCGTTCATATTGAAAACTGATAAGAACAAAAAACGTATTGCAACAACACTCTAAATAAACGAACAATTAAAATAATTATTGGAAGACTCTTGAAATGAAAACATTTCACCCCTTATGAAAACAGCTCTCATCCCCATCCTAGGATACAGGCAAGTAGTCGTCATCGTCGTCGTCACATTGTATAAGATCAGTGGAGCGAAGCTCAAGTAATATTTGGTTGGGAACGAAGTGAACTGTGGGTTGAATGTTGTGTTGAAGATGGCCAATGGTTGGTGGGATAGTTGATGAAGGGACCCCTTGAAATTCTCTCGATCTCCGTTTCAGATAACCCATCACAGATATCATCATGATCATGTTCATGACCAATTTCACTTAAGTGAGCACATTATAAATCCAAAAGGTTCCTCCTCGTCTCCAACATTCTCTGTCTTTTACAGATATAAATGAAACATTTGTCATTTGTCATTTCTACCATATAAAATGTAAATATAATATAAATCCTGGCGTGAAATATCTGTACATTGAATGTCTCATACTCTTCTTTCCCTCTTATTTTACCGTGTTTCTCTCCAGTAGTTCACGTGTTCTCCAGTGTTGTTTGTCCGTCCTCCTCCTCCTCCTCTGTTCCACTGTTCCAGGACAAGAGAGAGGTGAAGTGAAGAGGAAGTCAAGATGTCGAATAGACACAGTCACTCAACTCAACTCATATAGAGATCGATATCACTCTGATGTATTGTTGAACACTACTCGTACCTCTTAGTAGTTTGCCCTCAATCCTCAAATGTTTTCATGCCCCTCCCAATTAATTTCTCCCTCTTCCTTTTTGCACCTATGCAAAGTCGTGTACAGGAAAGGAAAGGAAATACTTACAGATATTCAGATTCAGATATATGATATGCAATCCCAACCATTTACTATTTCTATATATTTCTATATGCATCTGAACTTATAGACAGACAGCGTCTGTGTTCATGTATTTAGTTAGTGTTTATAGTTTGTAAACACAATAATACGGGAAACTAAAGCAATTTGTACGCGGAAATAGTTGGTAACAATAAAAGACTAGTATTCATTAATGAGGGTCGTTTTCATCGTCAGCTGAGCTTTCACATTTTATGCACGAATGATTCTCAAGGCAAGAGTCAGAGGAAGAAAGGAAGAAAGTGAAAGAGCGAGAGCGGGAGAGAAAGGGAAAGAGAAAGCTTGCTATATAGCTTATATCTTCAAATATATCAAGTCTCTCATCTCTCTTCTCTCTATTCTCTATCTCTCTCTCTTCCCTTTGCCTTTCATTTCAGGAGATTCTTTCAAATTCTTCCCATCTCTCTCGCTCTCTTAATGAAAATAATTTCTACGTGTGTATATTTGTTAATTTGTTACACATTTTCACTTATTTCCTTCACAATATCATTCACATTTGTCAATTTGTACTTGGAAAAATATACTACTCAAATTAAAAGAAAATCCCTTGTAAACAGTGAACAGCAGAAAAGAGGTTAGGAATTGGGAGGACAAAGAGAAGATCACGTGTAAAAAATGGGAATGGGGTGAGTTACGCTCTTGAAAAAACGTCCAACAATTCGGCTGCATGTAAATGTGTAAATATGTAAATGTACAAAATTGTGGATATGTATGTGTATGTGTGTGTGTGTGTGTGATGAAACGAAGCAGAATTTAACTGGATAATTATACAGATTTTTTTTGGTGTACCTATATATTCAAAGCTCACAAGTTTTTTCCACTTTCCAGTCCCATGACTTTCATTTATATAACTTATATCTGTAATCTCATTTCCTCTTTATCTTCTTCTTCATGTATAAGGATGACCGAGTCCTCCTTTGTCTGTCCTCCTTTCCTTTAGATTTAATGTAGAACTTTGAACATGAAGTGATAATGAGTGAAATCTATGAATTTTTTTTTTTTTATATGCATTTTCTAATTTCACGGCGACGACTCTCATTCAAAATCATTCATTTTCATTTTCAAAACCAATATGTACATATGACGTGAATGTGAAAGTGATGCAGTATACCTATCAAATGTTTTCATACACTATAAACATGTGTGTTCTTTGCGTTAGGAACGTGCCGAGAATCATCTTCTAGTTTCAATTTCAATGAAGCGAGATTTCAATGAATTCACCCATCGAAAAGAAATGCTTGTGGCTGGCTGATGCTGCTGCTTCTGCTGAGTAGTATGAAAGACCTATTTATTTAATGGAAATTCTAAAGACTTGTCATAATATCGTGTTTCCATACACATAGAAAAACTATTCAGCTTAATACTCAAACACACACACACACATATACGGACTTTCTTTTTATATTAGACTCTCTCTTCAAAAATTCTAAACGCCCAGAAATCTATTTGAAATGAAAGTATACAGAGAATAAGAGAGAGAGAGAGAGCGAGTGAGAGAAAGTACGAAAACATTCGGGATTGTGTGTAAATGTGTGACAGAAAGGAAAAAATAAGAAGTGGGCTCAAATTCAATGACGTTGTGTGTGTTTGTGTTTGTATGTGTGTGTGTGTTTGGTGAATGTACTTAGAACTAGGGATTTTATATCACCAAGAATACTAAATAAGCTGGGAGCAAGTAAGAACCTTGATAGACTCTCTGCCGTACATGTACATTGGCTGATGAAAAAAAAAATCTGAACAAAATTTGGTGAGAGATCTCAATTGATTTCCCACTTTTTTTTTACATATTAGTTCTCAGTTTGTGGTTTGTATCCAAATGAGATTTTTTTTCCTGAGCAGCTTTATGTAGATGCAGATAGCAGATAGTCAAGTACACACAGACTTTTTTTACTCATCGTCAGAATCTGTATTTAGGGTTAACATACTTAGACTTTTACTATCCAAGAGCGTAAAGTGTGCATGTGTGTGTTTTCCTGTTTTCTGCGGGTTCCTGAAAAAAAATTTCCACCTCTTCATTTTTTTCATTGTGTGTCAAGAGTTGATCTCATCCTGCCTTGTGCACACGAGCATCTCTATTTATGTTTCGATTAATTTCCTTTTCTTTCAATCTTCTCTAGAGAGAAAAAGACACAGCGAGAGAGAGAGAGAGAGAGAGTAAATTTGTGTGAGTGTGTGCGAATACAAATTACACTCTACAAAAAAAAATTTGCTTTCACTATATTATGTAACTGTATATATATATAAATGCCCGTTTCATGGGAAACACAGGGAACTGACTGAACAAATACCCGCACTCGTAGCCCGTTAGCAAAAGAGAATTCAAATTCATGGATGAGGATGTCAAAAGCTGTGTGTGTGTGTGTGTGTAGTTTATACAGAGCGATGTGCCTTTTGAATTTCCGTGCATTTTTTTATTTTAGAATTCACAAGTTGACGAGAGAAAGTAACTCGCTCATTCTCTTTCTCTCTCTCTCTCTTTCGATATTTGATAGAGCCTGGTCTGGAATTTTCCCCAGTGATGACGATGAAGATGACGAATTCAAGGAGGGAATGAGAAAGTCTATAGATACAGATACACACATTTCCTCCAAGCATGTACAGTATTCAATGAATTTGTGGAGTAACTCAACTTGAGTTGTTGAAGGAAAGAGAGCGAGAGAAAAAGAGAGAGAGAAATGAAGAGGAAGAGAAAGCAGAAAAAACTTGTATTAAGGTCCTCAAGGAATGTTTCGACTGTGAAATCAATAGAAAAAACTTGCTTGAGAATCTTACAACTATTTTATTGACTCAAATTTAATGCCTTTAAGTACTTTCACAAGACTCGAGACATTCAAAAGAGACATGCGAGAATTTTCATCACCCTTTTTTCCTCCTCTTCTTCTTCTATTTCCTCCCATCCGTTTCTTGTTCCTCGAGAACCTCAAAACCGCTAATACAGTAAATACAAGTTGACATTTTGAAGATTTTTTTCCCATGTCAAAGTTATTTTTTAGTAAAATATTCTAATACGGAACGTAGAAATACTGGCTGAGAAATGCAATTTGAATTACTAGGAGCATGGAAATACATGGATGGAATGGTGTCGAATATCAGTAGAAAAATGTAACAGTTATTACAACTAATATATTGTATGTACAAAGTAAGAATAGATAGTATGTTTGGAGATTTCGAGGGTTACAAAAATGCATAGTATGATAAAAGAAAGATGGAAAAACTCATGTGTGTGTTTGGAACTTGGTGAAATTTGAAAGGAGAGAGAGAGAGAGAGCGAGAAGATATTCTAATTTTGATGCGGTTGAGAGAGGAGAAGCGCCATTCATTGTGGGATTTTGTGAAGGAGTTGCCCATAGTTCCCCAGGAGTATCCTGGTGATAATTCATGAGCTCGTCGCAAACGAGCAAGCAACCCTTCATTTATACTACACAGACACACCACACCAATCTGACTAAGTTTTTCATTTCGTTCGTTTCATACTTTCAGGTGCTTCTCATCCACTACACACACATACTTTCGCTCTATCTCTCTCTCTCTTTCTCATCCCACTGAGTTCATCTCATAAGTAAGATCTAATGAGAGTTATGTTTCCCCTCTTCCCTTCAGTGATTTGCTTTTCAAGTCACCACTACGCGTCTATTTTATCCATAGCATATCACGCTCTTTCATTCCTTTCCCCAATTCTTTTACCATCTTCAACTTTCTCTATTTTTTTTCTCTCTCTCTCTCTCTCTCTCTTTCCCTCTTTGTACACTATAATAATTTCTTGGCGTCTCTGTTTTTCTCTTGTTTTTGGTTTCACTAGCCAACAAGCCAACAACACGGGGATAATTTCCAAATCCGAATCATTGCCATTGCCATTGACTCTCGTCGTTTTGTTTTCCTGGACGGAGAATATTTTTAATTTATCTTTCAACATTTCCCGTATTCTCTATCTTCCACACATAAATATATCGTAAATCCCTTATGCACACCTTTTTCACCTTTTACCTTTTGTCAATACACACATTTTATTTTTCAAATGTAATGACTTTCCCCCTTTTCCCCATTCTATAGCTGTAAATCTGTATGTACCTACACATTTTAGTTTATTCGGTGGGCTACAAAAAAAACTTTATTTAAATTTGGGTCACAAAACAAAAATGACTAATCTTAATGCGAGAAAGGGAATTGAGTTGGGAGGACACTCAAGAAAAGAATCTGTTGGTATTTCTACCCCCCCCCCCCCCTCCCGTTTTTTCCTTCTTTTTTTGAGTGAATTATGAATTAATGTATTTTATGTGGAATGAAAGGAGACTACAGACTACAAACTACAACAACTACATGGCATATGTAAATATGTAAATATCCGGCGTATGTAAATATACTAGAGAAATGGGGACTGGTTAGTTAAAGTCTGTATATAATGTAGACGGTAGATAGTTTTGGATGTAAAATGTATAAATAAGAGTAAGAGAAAGAGAGAGAGAGAGAGTTTGAAATGGCGTGGTATGGCATTATTTGTCTGAGATGGTATCGGGTAGAGATGAATCTATCTCTCCATCTGTTTTAGTTGAAATCGGAGGAGACATATGACATCAAATTTCCTTCTTTCTTTCTCTTCTGCCTCCCATCTCCATCCCATTTTACTCACTCACGATCATACAGAGCTAAAGTAGAGGAAGAGAAAGAGAGAGAGAGAGTTGGAGACTGCATGGTAATTTTTCCTCTCCATCTGTCAAGCCTTCAGTAAAGAATCAAATCAAATAGCCGCAACATCTTTATCCAATGGATTTTATTCTTCGTCTTCGTCTTTTTTCATTCCTTTCGTCTTCATCTACTTTCTCTTTCTCTTTATCTTTCTCTTTCTCTTTCTCTTTCTCTTTCTCTCTCTCTCTCTCTCTCTGTCTTGTACATTCACAATCCCGTAATGTAACATTACTACAAGAGCGTGCATAAATAGATAGACATGCTATGCGTTGTTCATCCTTAAAACGTCTTTGGTAATGCATATTTACGTCAATAATCTGAATAGTGAATGTGCCTTTGTTTTCCCTCCCCATTTCACTGTCCTGATACGAATATGCACATGTTTTTGTATCAGTTATATAGTCTCGCAATGTCTATCTGTATTTATATTTATATGGACAAATAGCAAGTGAGTTTGAAGCCCCCAGAATTTATTACCTTCTCAAGAATCTGCCAAAAAGAAAAAAAATCTTTCAGAACGCAACAACAAAAAAAATCTCTAATTGAATTCCCCATTTCTTTCTTTTCTCTTTCTCTTTCTTTCTCTATTTCTTTCACATTTCACATAGAGTTTGTCATTAGAGAGCTACATTTTTGAACTTGAAGGGTTCTCAGATTGCTTTGCTTGTACGCTTTAATCTCACCACCAATATTTTAGATGCTCTCTCGAATCCCTCCATTTATTTATCGTATTTGTTTGTTTGGATTTGGAATTTCTCTCATGTTTTGTATGTTTCATCAAATCTGATATCTGCAATATTTGTATCTGGTTTGTTTGTTTGCTTACCGTTTGAATTTTTTTATATCGTAGCATGTGAAAATATCATGCAGATAAATGAATTGAATTCAAGTAAGTACATTTTTCTGTACAAATGTACCTAGCGCTATAGTGAGTATGGAAATATATCGTACGATGGATATACATTTATATTATGTATGCAAAAGGGATTTAGATGTGGTGTAGAGAATGTAGACACAATTGTATAGAGAGCCCAGTGCTTCCGTTTTCAAAATTACGTGTATGTAGTTGACTACGCCGGGAGTTGAAGTTGAAGGGAGAGAGAAATAGAAAGAGAGAGACAGAGCGAGAGCGAAATGCTGAAAATGCTGAATTTGGAAAATGAAAACCATTTGCAAATTGGGACTCCTCCTAGATTGATACGAAAGAGGGGACAGGCGGACGGACTAATTCGTAATTTGTATTTTGCTGTTGTCAAAAGCAAATAGTTGTGTGCTCTTCTCTCTCTCATGTCTCATGTCTCATGTCTCATGTCTGATGGGACTCCACTTTGTCCGCATAACTCAGCTCCACTTGATGGTCTTCAGATGTACAAGAGAGAGGAGAGAGAGAAAGAGAGAGAGGAGGCATATGTGAAGCCAATTGTAATTTCACATGACATGTAATGGGATTTTGAATTTGAAGCCAAAGCAAGTCAAGTCAAGCTCATGACTTTCACTAAAGTCAAGTAAAAAGTATTAAATTCGACATGCGTGTGCACAACTCTTTATGTACATATAAATTGATATAAGGTACGTACGACTTCCAACCCAAAACCCAAAATTCACCAACAATAATAACTGACTCCCGACTTCCATCCTTCTGTGTACTGTACGGATATATGCGATATGATTTGATTTAGTTTGTAATCAGCATTCAGGTGAACAACTGCTCACAAGAAGTTGCGACTCGCGAGTTACACACACAGAGACATGAGACACACAGAGACATGCCCATTACACAACTGCTGTTCCTGCACACACAAATTCCTCATTCTTAAAAATTAGAGGAAATGTAATTCAAATCGTGAATCCAAACAAATGCACATCAAATTCCCTCATTTCCCCACTAGAAAACTAAAACTGACTCTGCTTATCGTCATTTTCGTTGTACACATACAATTTTTAGAGATGATGTTGTAGCTATGTGAATGGATGGATGGATATGAAAATGTGGACATTTTATGGATTAATGTCCATGTGAAATTGACCATGTAAATGTAAATGTAAATGGAGCTGGAACTGGAACTGGATATGAAGTAGGAACGGAGAATACTATAGAAAAGCCTATATATGACAAAGAGAAAGGGAGAAAGACACAGAGAGAGAGAGAGACAGAAAGTTCACAAATGTATCAATGTAATTATGGGTCGTTGTCAGGATGCTCAGTTGTTGTAGCTCGGTAACTTGTGTGGATGTATATTATATATATATATATGTATGTGTATACTTACTCTTATGTGTGTGTATTGTCTGTTTGTTGGAGGACTGAGGAAAAAGAGAAAGAGAGAGAGATGGAGAATGAGGTAGAGAAAGAGTTGAGGTCCGTCGATTCGATGGTAGACTCGGTTGGATGGGAGTTGAGTAGACACACACTCGAATGCGTTTTGTATAGACACACCAATTTATTTCGCATCAGAGAAGAGAGGAGAGATAAATTTGGTTGTCCTCGAAGGTTCGTTCGTAGTCGTGATTTTCGGTGCCGGTGCCATCCCACAACGGCATGGTATTTCCATTGCTTTCTCTCTCTCTCTCTCTCCAACTGCCTGCATGACTCCTCTCTCTCTCTCTCTCTCTCTTTCTCTTTCTCTTTCTCTCATGCTCTCGTTCTCTTTCCCTTTTTCTTGCTCTTGCTCTTTCTCCTGCCACTATCATCCTAGCAGTGCTCTCCTTCTCTCTCGGCTCAGTTAGACAAGTGCAATTTATCTCTGACTCTCCAGCCCACTGTGAAAACGAAGCCAAAACATCACGTCTATAACACCTCCGAGTCCAACTTGGAATTATTACCATCCCTCACCTCGCCCCGTTTCCACTTTCAAACTGAGAGAAAACTACTCGCAACAACATATTTAATTCTTCTCACCAATCCAATACATTACTCAACATGGCTAAACACACACACACACATACAAATACATTTACACACACACACACATACAAACTCTTTCTCTCTTTCTCTCTTTCTCTCTTTCTCTCCAAAGCTTCGTCGGCAACAGGAAAAATCCATCATGGATTCATCCATTAAAACCGCTATACAAAATACAATGCCAACCCCTATTATTATATTATATTATGTATATGTAAATCCACATACATACACTGTCCATATACTTTCCCTCCCTTTTGTTCTAGACAACTGCACAAATACTAATAGGAAAAACCATGGAGGGAAAATAATCATTTCTAATCTGAATCTTCTCAACAACATTTACAATTCCTAAAGAATAGTTTTTTTTCAGTAGTCATTTAATTTATTGACGAAAAAATACATACAAATACATTATTGGTATTGAATAGTGACGATAGGATTTCTCATTCGGAAATGGAAAGTGGACCTTTTCAAATTTTGACATGTGAGAATATAAAATGTATGAAAAAACCTTGATGGGCTTACCGGGAAAGTATTTTTTTATACATATACATATTTATATCGTATTTATTATGTACATAATATAATGCGTATATGAATTGAGTTGAATAAGGGGAAAAGACAGATAGTGGACGAGATAGTTTTTCTTTATCAATTCTCAAATGTGATTACATGGAGACACCGATTTGCACTTTAGTTTTTCTCGTCGTCTCTCTCCAGACACCTCCAATTCCAATTCCAATTCCAGTTGTTCTAAATCCATCGTAAATGACCTATGAATCGTCGAAGTTGTCGTCGTCGTCGGAGAAATCAAGAGTAGAAAAACATTAAATATATAAAAACCTGAGGAGCTCTTTTCCCTTTTCCCCCTTTTCTTGTTGAGTTGAGTGGTGAGAGCTCCAAAGGTTCATTTCACAATGGTCGTGATTGTCGTTCTCGTTGTCATGGAATTTCTCTCTCTCTTTCTCCCTTTAAGTATTTTCCTCCCTCTTTCATTGAAATAGACTGTGAAAACTTTGTACTCGTCCATAGTTGATGTCTACACAAAGTTTTGTACATATACCAACTCTATTTTTCTCTTTCTCTCTCTTGCTAGTACTTTGGTCCATTACGGTAAGTTGACTAGTTTGACTCGGAATTTTTCCTCCCTGCGTGCGTATACATATTCGGAGAAAGAATAAAATATTTACTTTATTTAGTATGTAAACATGTACGAGTGGGTTTTAGTACGTGACACTTTCTATTGACTTAACGTCGTCCGTACGATATATCTATATACATATATCTGCATTCTGCATATGTATGTACTATCTTTATAAGCCTGTTGATTTGATGTGCAATGTGTAATGCATATATGCAAATGTATATGTACGCGGGAACGAATGGAAATGGAAGTCTAACGATACGCGTTGGAATCACTTGTACGGACACTTGTATAAATATTTATACCTAGTTACAAATCTGGAGGAAAGTTTTATTTTATTTTCCATTGAGATTTTCCTATTTTTTTTTCTATAGTTTTCCCTCCCGTTCTATGTCGTCTCTCTCTCTCCTGTCATCGTCAAAGTGAAGCTGAGGATTTTGGAAGGAAAGTTTGAAAGAAAAAAAAAGAAAAAAAAAAGATAGCTTTTCCCTGTATACATTCGAATACAACACTGTACAACAGTTTGTTTGGGAACTGGAGATAGAAAACTGGTTGGTGGATGCAAATGCATATGTGTGTAGTTTTAGTATCTGTATAAGTATAAGCAATGGCTGGTATTTCGAGGAAATGAACATTAAGCCTATTATACGAGTCGGGATGTGAAAGTTCACCAGCTCTCTCTCTCTCTCTCTCTCTCTCTCTCTCTCTCTCTCTCTCACTCTCTCTCTCCTCCCTCCATCACAATTCCCTCAATTCTCAATTCTCAATTCTCAATTCTCTCAATTCTCAATATAAATCCTTTCAATCAAAACTCAACAAGTCTTAAGTCTTATTCTATCATAGATAGAAAATAAACTAGTTTATTTTTAGTTTTTCTCCGTAGAATTTCTCGTCTCCCAAAAAAAAAAAACGTTGTTGAATGTTGATCTTCACAAACGTTGAGCCTTCAATTCACAATCCTCCTCAAATGTACATACATATGGGAATTGCAAATGGGGGGGATGAACGAACGATGAACCCTCAATTTTTTTCTTTAGGCCTCGACTATTTCATTTTTATCCTTTTCATAGTCTCTTTACACTTGATCTTCTATTTTTCCTAATCAATCCCATTCATTTAATTATATATAATTCAGTCATGTTCACACACTAATTGGCAGGTAATCGTTCATCACTCAACCATTTGTTTTTTTGTGTTTTGCTTTCATTTTTAATTCAAGCTCACCATCAGAAATTCTGATTCTCAAATTTGCTCTCAAATTTGCTCTCGAATTTGTGGTTAAGTCAAAGTCAAAGTCAAGATCAGCAAAATACTTTGAGAAAAGCACGATGATTTCGATCCACAGAAGCCACAAATTTCAAATCCGAAATTCAAATGGACTCGTCCATTGTCCGATTGTGAGTCCGGATTTCCATCGATGAAAAGTGAGAGGTTTTTATTGTTTTTGTAGTCATTTTATATTTTTATTTTGAGTTTCATTCCATTCTAATGAAATTACATGGGCTGAAATAATAAGAGTTGACAAAATACTTCAAAATCCTCGCGATGAGACATTAAAAAAACTAATTCACCGTCAAAAAACCGCCGTCCCAATAAATGTCTAATAAATCAAGTTTGATACACGAGGACTTGAAATTGAATGACGAGGAGTCTGATGAACCCCTTCATTTTTATTATGAGATGAGTGAGTGTGTGGAAGGGAAGAAAAAAAAAGTCAAAGAGGATTTTATTCTTCTGCCTTTTCCCACCCAACACGTCACGTCACCAGCCAAAAAACGCACATATAATATAAGTTGAGAAAGCCTATCGTGATATTGTATTTGCTCGAGGCAAAAAGAGAACTTATTGACAGGGGAAAAAAATCATCACAAAAAAAAAAAAAAAATCTAGGAGCTCCATCAAAGTTTTAAGTGAGACTAAGCGAAGGAAAAGGCGGGGGAAAAGGGAAAGAAGAAGAAGAGAGAGAGAGGGGAAATCTTGGTATGTCCAAGAACTCAGTGAATCAGGGGAAAGTACGAGCGAGAACGAATCTTCAGCGCATACATAAGGAAATTATAGTATTAGTAGAAAAAAAACCACTTTAGTTTCACGAGCAGTGCATTTATTATGGAGAGGAAGTACGTTGGAGCTTTAGGAGCGTCTAGTTGTACATTCTACATGTACCTATGTCTATATTTATATTCTTCATGTACACATGGAATTCTTCGGATAAAAGGCAGTGACGGAATATACACCTGTAAAATAGTAAAGTCTTCACCATCTACGTAAAAAGTAAAACGTATCCGTATAATGCATGTGAACTACATTGATTTTCACAAAGATGCGTATGAAGTATGAAGTCATGTGATAGGGATGAATGCACATCATACTCAAATGCAGGATGAGACTATAGATAAGAAAAGAAGGTGGATGGGCTCCTCCGTATGGTTTGATTTGGTTTGGTTTGGTTTCGGTATGTTGTGCAACGTTGACTTTAGATTTTAGAATGGTATGTCTTCGCCTCAGCCGGTTTTTTTCCTCCTTCGCTTTCTCGTCTTGATGCGATGTGTGTGTGCGTGTGTGTGTTTTTGTGTAGGTATACGGTGGAGATAGGAGATAGCTGTGCAGCGTGTGTAGACTGTAGACTGACGAAGAGAGTGCAAGTCTTAATGATGCCTCACACAACTTTTTAACTCAATTAACACGCCAAATCTTCTTTAATTCGCCTCTCTCTCTCTCTCTCCACGTTTTTCTTTTCCCTTCTTGGTATATATATATAGTCTCATTCATTTCTTGAACCAACGAACCTTCCTTTTCATTTTCTCCCCACATAAATACAACCTCCTCATCACATCACATCATCCTACATACTAAATACATACAGCCACGGCACATAATCAAAATATACCTACTAAGCATCTCCAATCCACTCACACACACACACACACACGCAGATTTGCCTACTCAAAATGCATTTTAGCACTCATTAACTTTGCTTTCATTTGTCTGCCTGTGTGCGTCAAGGAAATCTGTTGTAAAAAATAATTTATCATAATATTGTTTTTGTTTTTCTTATATAATGCCTTTGAAATGTGTGTAATTCATTAATGAACAGATGAGGGTGGATTAATTCATTAATTATTGGGGTTTTAGTGTTTTAGTATCAAGTGCAGTTGCATTTCCATTTGCACTCACCATTATTGTAGCCAAATTTCATTTACCGTTAGTGCTCTATGATGATGACTATTCACCTATTTTTGTATGTGTGCGTAAAAAAGTAAAAAAAAAGCGTATCGACAAGATGTTTATTTTATGATTCTACTGTAAAAGTGAGTTTGTAGAAAGTTGTATATCGTATGTAGACATTTTTTGGGGACGTTGGATGGCTGAGTAAGTAAATGTAATTGAGATGGATTGGATGGAGTCGCATTGGAATATTGAGAGAGAGTTGAAAAGAGAGTTTTTTTTTCTTTTGCTAGAGAGAGGGATTCGTTGGATGTTGGATGTTGGATGGGAAAAGATATGAAATATTTGAGGGAAGAAATGTAAAATAGAAATAGATGGACGGGGACTGTATGGAGTATCGAATATGAAATGAATGTCTTTTGATAAAAATATGTAGCCATGTAGAATCTGTTACGTTACACTGTTATGCATACATACAAGCAAACATACATGTGTTCTATAATCATATAGTCATAGCCAATCTTGGTTTGGAGGAGATATAATTTGGAAAGGTGGGTTCTAGATAGTGGATTTTCAATGCTGGGCTGAAGCTGAACTGAACAGGGATGGAAAAGGAAAGTAAAGTAAAAGTCAAAGTAAAACAAAGGAGGAGGGAGGGAGAAATAGGTTGAGTGATTCTAGTTCTGGTTCTCTGGTTCTTTGCGACAACGAGAATGAGAATGAGAACCAGAGAACGACGACGACGAGGACAGCTCACTCCTGGTGCTGGTGCATACATGGAAATATGGAATTTACTATTTTCCAGAGATAATGTAATAATGTATTTGATTGATCACGGCGGTCTTTGCCAAAAATCCCTTTTACGAGATTGGAAATCCAAGAACTCATTCCATATTCTTCTTCTTCCGCTCGTCTCCATAAATTTCTCATCGCCGTCCCTTCATTTTCTTAAAAGGTATCCACCATCCACACACACACCTATGCTACATACATACATATAGATATGAATAAAAACCAACTCGCTCTCTCCCTCTCTCTCTCTTCCTTTCTCTCTTTCTTCTGTCAACTTTTCTCTCTCCCTCAAAAACTCAAACTCTCTCTCTCTCTCTCTCTCTCTCTCTCGCACTCTTTTACTTCTGCCAGACCGCTCGTTTTATTCATCAAATACATAGACATCAAGTTTAAATTATAGTCAGAGTGTATGTTTGTACTTGTATGTTTTATATGGAGGATCTCCTCATATTTTTCTTATCGTTATATAGTGGACGACTCAAGAGTGATCTGTATGGATGTAAATAGGTACACTTCTCTGTTCTGTATCCTGTATATCCAAAACTGACTACTGACTACTGACGACTCGAAAAAAGTGGGAGCTTGGGAAACTCTCTCTCTCTCTCTCTCTCTCTCTTCATCATCTTTTGCATATCTTCAATTCTCTGTCGACGACGATCCTCAGCTTTCGGCTTGAGTTTTTCCCCTTCATCTTTCGACCTGTCGCTCCTAATTCGCCATCAATCTATTTGCTCCGTCTACTATTGTTTTGTCCTTCCATTTTCGACTGTCGAGAGACTCAATTCTCTTTCTTTCTCTCTCCCTTCTTTCCATTTCATATTCATTTCCATGGTGATCCATGATACTCCAGGCAACTCCACTTGGGGTCCTCCAAAAAATGTTTAAATCCACATGGATTTTTGTTTTTCACTGGTGGATGAAGGAAAAAAATCCCCCTCCCGGGATTTCTGAGTTGAGTCTCTGAAATTTAAAATAAACATATCGTATATATTTTTTTATTGCATTTTTTTTGTAAATGATTTTCCGTAGCAATGCTGTCAAGACTATTATAAAAAATCTTCATTATTCAAACTAATAAAACAGGTTGAAAAAATTAGGAAGAAACGCGGTGGGTTTAATTAATGAACACACACTTTTTCAAATACTTGTGTGTTAAATGAAAATGTATTTTTTAAATAATGGTCGGAAATGAACCGGCAGAGAGAATTGGCTGGAAATTGGACTCTCCATCATCATGGAAATGGGAAAATGTGGATTGAAAAAAAAAAATTAGCCAAAAGGAAATCAAAACTTTGACAAAATAATGGGAATTTCCTGGAAGAAATCCGCGAGTGACTCTTAATTGAACGTAAAGTAAATTGAACAACGGGAAATTTTCCGAGTCTTCTTCATATCATGAAACAAAAAATTTGTTAATTCACGTTAATTGACACAGGATTGGTCTATATATACATACACATATGAAAATTATGTGCTCATTTTCCCTCTGCTTGATGTACAATAACTATTTTTTAAACCCTACAATTTTCCAGTATGTATAAGAGATGCATCATAAACTTTCTTGAGATTTTTTGAAAGTAATTACTAATTACAAACAATCTGAGTGGGGAATTTTTTAGAATCGTGAACCGTAAACCGTGTATAAATTGTAAATTGTAAACTAGTGTGTACATGTTTTGGAGTTTGTAGTTTGTGGTGAGTGTGGTTGTGTGCATGTTTAGAAAGAGAACTGGAAAGTGGAACTGGTGTTACCTTGACTAACACGAAGGAGGAAGTTATGTGTACTCTATAGACATACATAGAGAGGGCCATGTTCACTCGTATTATTATTGTAAAAGTTTTCAAACTAGTTTTCCATACTCTTCTCTCTCTCGGTACTCTCTCTCTCTCTCTCTCTCTCTCTTTCTGTATGCGATACAAGTTCAATGTACAAGTACAACTTTATAAAGAAACGATAAAAAAGTAATTATCGTCTACTTTGGGAAGTCAAGGATAAAAATCCGATCTGAATGAATTCCATACTGTTGACTTTATCTTTATCTTGCTCCAACTGCGAGTGAGACTGATCCAAGGGTTCCCTTTTCTCCATTCATGTATGATTTGGATTGTACCTACAATACATTGAATTGATCTCATCCCATATCAATTCACATCCTCATCATCTCTGCGCACACGTACGCAGCATGAAAAAAATGTGACTCGTCCAAAGTCCAACACACTCTGGAATAATAACAATAATAATAATAATAATAACGGGAAAAACCGGACCAGGTGAAGGCTGAAGATGGTCGAATAAAATGAAAGTGTAGTCGTCAGACAGGATATGAACTATAGAATTAGAGTATGAACGAAACTGAATGGAAGAGAAAAGAGAGAAAGATAAAAGAGAGGTTGAGAAAAAATTGACGAACACTTCCCGTGTCAAATGGGTTTCTCCATTGAATGGACATGGACAAGGTGTGTTTGTGTGTATTATTATGCATTCACGTCCTATCGATTTAATCATGAAAACATACACACTTTCATTCTCAAGAACGAATTGAACCCTTTTTTTCAACTATCTATTAGAAATATATATATATAGAAAAAAACCAAGTTCAAAATTCAAATTCCAGTTTTACATTCAAGTCAAGCTGAAGCTGAAGCTGAACCTGAAAGCTTAATTGTTGGTTTGAAGATTTGAATAAAAAAATAGACTTCTTCAGCAACAAGTTGATTGTATTGTACATACATACATGATTTGTGTAATTGGATATGGTTTTTTTTTTTAAATTGTATATCGTACATATCGTATTTTGACCGTTAGCTCAAATTCTGAAATAAATTCATTTGTAGATTAGCAGTAATTTTGGACGGGGAAATAATAAATCATGCAGATATTAATTTTAAAAAATCTCCATGAACATATGTACGATATATTTGTTTTGGTATAGAAAAGGAGGAAATAATAATAATAATAATTTGGAGCAGAGAGAGAAAGAGAGGCTGAAGGGAAAAGTCAATAAAATAATTTATCTACATGACCGGAGATAGTCAGTTAATATTAATATTAATATAAAATGAGGAGATATGAGGTCCTAAGCCAGAAAACCAGCCACATACGTAAAATCCCTTGTTTTTTTGTATATTCGTGGACAACAGAACATGGAGATGCTTTGAAGACAAGTTTCAACCTTTTTTTTACTGATAAAAAGTATTTTAAAATCGCCGTTAAACGTTTCCAAAAATTCGAAATTAAAGTAAACCAATGATTTGTGTTTTTTTTACTCTTGAATTCCAAATCATTGAACAACTTATTTACACGCCAAACAGACGAGAATATCAAGAACGAGAATTCAAGGAGCTATAAGTCAGAATCTAGAAACAATGATGTGGCCGGTTTTCTTAACGGCTTCCACATATCGTATATCGTATAGTTTTTTGGGGGGTGGGAGAGAAATGTTGACTGTGTCAGAAGTTGATTAATATGACAGATTCTCGATGAGGAAAATGGATGGAGTGAATGAGGCCAAACGCCAACAAGAATAAGGATATAAAATAAAATAATGTAGAAAATAAATGGATGGTAGTAGCCTTTTAGATTCTCCAAAAAAGGGGAAAAGAAAAACGACCCCGACATGTACCATAATTTCCATTCTCTCTCTCTCTCTCTCTGTTTCTACTCTGCATAAATATATTATGTAGATTGCACATCCACATGCGAGTAGAATGTGACTGTCGACTGTATGTATATGTACATGGTGTTCAAGTGTGTGTATTAGTTAGTCCTCATTCTCGGCGTCCTCGTCCTCGTCGTCCTGGAAATCGAAAGAGTCTAGATAATGGAGTGTGATTGAATGAGATTTCGATGGCGGACGTGTATGTACGCACGTTTTCAGTTTCCATGTCATATATAAAGTGTGTGTATGTCTATGTGTGTATTAGTGTATTCGAGTAGAAGTGCGTGGTGCGGCCAATACAATGGATTTTTTTTCCAGAGGACAATTGAAATGAGGGAGAGTCGAAAAAAAATAGTGAGGTGGAAGAAGTTTCCGACAGGAGAAAGGGAAAGAGAGAGAGAGAGACAGAGAGAATGAAGGAAAAACGAAAACTAGAATTCAAATTCGAAAAGGGAAACTCGACGACTGGAATGGAAAAGAAAAGGTTTTTCATTTGGATTTGCATTTGGAGTGGTGTGTCTATGTGTAGAATTGTAGAGTTGTGGGCCGGGCTGCGCGTCGACGAGAGAGTAAAAATGTCCGGTGTGGTCAAGACTGTGTGAAAATATTGAGCGTGTGTTGGGCGGTTGGGGGAGGAGAAAACTGTTTCGCTGGAAACGAAACGAAAGGAAAATGTTCTATTTTGCAGGAGGCAAGCAAAGCAGTGAGCACAGTATATATGAGAGAGAGAGAGAGAAAGAGAAAGAGAGAGAGAGAGAAAAGTTCCCCCTCACAACTGACAGCCTCGTATTGGGGCGCAAGACTCGATAATATGGATTTTTTCTGCCCGTCCACAACGGAATCTGAATCCACGTTCATCTCATTCTCATTCTCTCTTTCTGTCGTTCTTCTCCACCACTCTGAAATTCCAAACGAACCAAACGAACGAACGAAAGAACCCTTCGCCAATCATGATTTTTTATTTCCAACTCGAGTCAAACATATGCAGTCCATGGTCTCTCCCCATATGTACAGTATGTACATGTACACTCTCCCCTTCTACTTCTTACTTCTACACATCTACACTCACTCAGTCACGGACGGATCCTGTCATTTTCCCTTTTTCTATATAAAGAAAAAAAACCTATCACGTATACATAATACATGCATACCGGCCCCTCGCTCACTCGCTCGCTCCTCTCCTCTCGCTCTCCCAATATCGTACCTTTCATTGACTTAGCGTATACCCTTTGGTCCAATAGTCAGTCACAGCATATTTCCTACATTCTATTCAATCGGATTTTTCCGGAATTTTTTTTTCCAGAACCAGCTCTCTCTCTCTTTCTCTCTCTCTCTCTCTCTTCTACCTTTGGAATCTCCTTCAGATATACACACGAATCACAAATGTTTATACCCGACCTCTACCTCACCATTCCTTCACATATAATATAATGAACCCCTGCTATTTAAGTACACGGATTACAGTACATACACTAAACAGGGACTAACTTAACTTGCTCTCAACTCTCAACCTAAAGGAAATATAAAACAGCACCAAGTTTTTTTTGTCCCACACACACACACACTCTCTCTGGATTCTATTTTCTATATATTCTATATTCTATTGAATGTTGGGAACAGGTGTGTCCACAGACATTTGTCCAGCCTCGCCTACCTTCCCACAGTACATCCAAACAATCCTGCTGATAGCCACAATGTATTGCATTGTATTGTACAGATATTGTATTGTATTATGTTGGATCCCTTCGATAACTCCAACTCCCCAATATCTCTAGACCGTTTTTTTCATTTTATTGATATTTCCTATTTCGTATTGGTATTGGTTGCGGACTGTATACTGCAAAATAAAAAGAATAAATGGGGATGGCCATAGTCATATTCCTATATTTCTATCTGTAGTCTCCTATACAATCTACAAAGATATTTTTGTAGTGTTTGTACATACAGTTGTACAGACTAGAGGAAGGCGAGTCTATGAAATGACTCCATGTGAGTTTGTAGTTTGTACATACATGAGAATAGAACGGAATTTCGAGGCTGCACAGTTGGTTTAGTATTTTGCATGGATATTCTATTGATGAGAACAATGATGAGAGGGAGAGAGAGAGAGAGAGAGAATGACTATAAATCGTATTAAATGATTGTACCGGACATGTACAAGTACTTGGTACCCAATGTTGGCCGTAAATATTTCAATTATGAATATCTTTGTGTTTGTGTGTGTGTAGACCAAAATGTATTTGATCTATACTTCTTCTACCGGGAGAAATATTTTCACAGTTCTTCATAGTGTTCATACTTTGTACCATGTGAATATGAATGTGAATGCACATGTGTATGTGGGAGTTTGTGTCTACTCCCGGGCAAAATCCAAATATGGATGCAAAATTCAATGGTATAAAGGGAGAGAGAGATAGAGAGCTGTTTGTAATGTACAACATAACGGGAGATTTAAGTCTCGTTAACCGTATGGCTGTTATTGGCAGAAGCAGAAGTAGAAATAGAAGCTTGGAGTTTTGGAAACGTATATAGAAATTTGCTGTTTCATTTTCAAATAATCTCTCACTCTCTCTCTCTCTCTCTTTTTCTCTCTTTCTCTGGCTATACTGATATTCTATATCGTATGTTCTGGGGGATTCTGCTTTGCAATTTAGATGGAGATGGAGAATACCTCTGCTGTCATAGAAATGGAGTACAATATTCGAGTATGTGACTTCCCATTCCCTTTTCCATTACTACAATACTTCCACATGGCCATCGTCATTTCCATTGCCATTGCGATTGCGATTGCTATTGCTATTGCCTTTGATATCCATATGACTGTGTAATCGTGGTTTGTGAACATATCTCTCTGCATATTGTATTGTATTATATTATATAATATAATAGGGGACAGGCAGACACGTACGTAGGAAGATGACTTGACTTGACTTGCTTCTATACTCTGTGACGTTGGATGTTGGAGATCTCTGGCTGGCTGGCTGGCTGGCTGGATTGAATTGGATTGGATTGCAGCAGTGGCAGCACCTTTCATTTGTGTGTGGATGTGGAGATTTCAGATTTCCACATGTATAAAGTCACATGTATATTGCATCGCATGTGTGTGGGTGAGTGAGTGTGAGTATGAGCAAGGTTGTTTGTGCAAAAGCGAAAGCATAATTTGTACGATGGAAAGGAACAATAATGAGCATGAGAGGATGAAGCTTCGTACTATGTAGGTGGTTTGTGTGTGTATGTGTATTTTCTGGGAGCAAGTACAAAAAGACAGGCTCGTCAAATGTTTGTGTGTGGTTCAGTGGCATAATGAGTTGGGACTTGAATGAGACACGATGCATGACTTGGACGCAACCAAAGCTGTCACCACACGGCCTTTCCTTGGTCTCGATTCGTGGCATTCGGTTTTAATAATAATCCTCACATCTCACATCTCACATGAGCCATAACTATACATTTCTGTATAAACCGTACAGAGAGAGAGAGACAGAGAGAGAGAGAGAGAGAGAATAGCTATACACAACACTTGCTATCATCTATTATCTATTTTATACCATCACAACTACGACTACAACTATGCAACTACACACATTTCCTCATACTTTCATATCTGTACTTTCATTTCATACTTTCAGACTTTCTCTCAAACGCAGGACAACCCAAACTTTCCTAAGTACAGTATAGAATATAGAATGTAGAATGTATAAGAGCCTTCCCCATCAATGTTCTTCATGTTGGTTTAACTAACAATAAATAGAAAATGTATAGGAAAAACATCAAGTTGTGTTCAAGTACCTTTGAGGAAATCTCTATACGATGACGATACTCTGCCCACAAATATCTACATATATCTATATACAGTTATTTTGTATTTGTATTTGTACGATATTTCTATAATAATGAGACTACTGGCACTGGGGACAAAAAATCCGTTCAAGGATATTACATTTTATGATGAAATATGTACGTACAGCGTACAGACTACAGAACAGAGAGAATAGAGATACAGAATGCACGTACAGCTATATGGCTATAGCTATATAAAATAGGACGTGAAAATGGAATCCAAAATCCAAAATCCAATGTAAATGTACTACTATTACTATTAGACTATTACTTTCGTATATATGAAACCCAAAACGTTGTCCTCCACTCCCACAATAGCAATAGCAATAGCAATTGCATAATACAGACAGATTCTTCAATGAAAAAATACACATACACATTTGCTTGTTATTCCACGAAAATGGATGCATAAAAGTTTCTATCTGTAGTTTTTTTCCTTCGCCTTTTGCCTTTTACATTTCCATGGCTCAAGTCTTTATCAATTCCAAATAACAAGTTTAATCCAACCACAAACGACATGTACACGAGGATGATGCTGATGATAATAATAATAATAATAATAATAATAAAGAAATAATTGTACATGCAGAGCTGGGAAATCTCCGTATGACTTGTCAGACTCATCTCATCTCATCTCATCTCATGGATTTGTCACAAGCTCACCTTGAATATATACAGATAACAGATATATATGACAATGCAAACCTTTTTTCCGATAGTCATACATGAAAATGATATTTTAAAAGTCCTCATATGCATGCATGTAAAAAGATAAAGATACGCAAATAATGAGAAGAGAAAATTGTATGTACATGGTGTGTAGAAACTAGAATGTGGCAGGAGTTCATCTTATATCTGTATAATGTATATTGTATATGTGTGGATTCAAATTTGGATATAACTGCATGGGTTCGCGTTCGCGGACGTATCTGTGAGAAATGCATATTACGTACAGACGTATATGGATATGTCCATGGGATATTTTATAAATGTGTAGACAATTTTGTTGACAAGGATTGAAAAGGCTTGTGCACTCTACCTCGTTAGAATTATTGTCGGCAATCCAGTCAACGCCAGAAGGACTTTATAATGAAGCCTCTTGAACTGCCAACCAACCAACTTACGATAAGCTCAACCTACAACAAGTCAGATGACAAGACATATGAAATATACCGATCGAAATACAAATACAAATTGTCAGTGTGTGTTTGGTTTGTAGTTGAGCTTCATGTTCCATCATACCGCCAACTAAACCCATATCAACATCAGCTAGCTCTCAATCCCTACTTATAGTCAATCAAACATTTCCCCCCTCCCCCAAATTACTACACAAAAACTATTTTTAAACTAACTAATTAGGAAATTTATTTGAGGATTTTCCCCCTTTATTCTAAAATATAAATTATTATCAGCCATTGAGATTCCTTCCCATCATTTCCCATTTCCCAATTCCCAATTCCCATTTTTCTCACACATTGAAATTCTACAATTATATATTTTGTATTTCTACCTACTGATTTGATTAAATATATATCTGTGTACATATAGTAATTTCACAAAAATTGTTTAATAGATGACATAAAATCCATGATCTCAAATAAAAAAACTGGAAGCAATTAAAATGAACAGGGAAGAGACGGAATTGTGAATTGACTGGAGACGCTGCTGGAGAATCCTGGTCATAATCAGGCTCCTTGTCTAATTACATTTTTTTTTATTTTTTTTGGTGAGGGGAAAACTCTCGAGGGAAATATACGGGGACACACTTTAAACATTCAAGTTGCCTCGGAAGGTGTCTCAAGTCCGACATAAATGAATGAATGAATTATGCTCAGTTGCATTGTTGGCCATGAAACACACTCGACTCGACGAAGGAAAGAGAGAGAGGGAGAGAGAAAAGAGAAAAGAGAAAGAGAGGCGAAGACGGAAGAAGTGAAATGAAAGACGGAGAAGGGAAAAAAGTTGACAATTTTTTGTCTGGGGCTATCTATGGCCCCTACAGATGGAATCTGAGTACACACACACACACACACACACACACACAAACAGGGAATAGGAATAGGAATAGGACTATGGTCTTATCATAAAGGGACCTCACCGTGTCCATATGTACTATGATGATGAACCAATGCAATGTCGGCTCTATGTGTTATATGGTATGTACATACATATACGATATGAAGGAGAAGGAGAAAAGAGCTAGGAATAGCAATATGTGTGCCCATAACTACATTAGATTCGTCGACTCCACAGAGCGCGGCGGGTTGCGATAAAAGAACGGATTTGATTGAGGGGGTTAAAGTTCTGACGGTACCTTCACACCGTAGTTACATACGACCTTCCATTATACCCTACAAAAACTCCATCCACATCTACATACAGGTATGTACATATATATCTGTATCCCCCTCCAGTACATACTAACTATGTATGTATGTACGACACATACTTCCTATTCCTACAGATATACAATACAATATACATACCTGTAGGAAATCCCTATGCCAACATACATACACCTCGTCCATACCATTCCTCTATTTTTCTCTCTCTCTCTCTCTCTCTCTTACTCTCTCTTCATCATCCATCCTTTTTTTCCCTCCTTCTTCGGTCGGAAGGGCCTATAGCTATTTTTATACTTGTAAAAAGGAAGATTCTATATGCGAAGGCTTTCACCAAACGATAAGCGCACTTATGTACTTATGGCAACAAAATGTTCCACACAACACACACAGATACACATAGACACATGGACTGTACTCGTGCATACTCATTTTCCGTATGTATTGACGAGCTGCTGCTCTTGGGTCTTGGCTCTTTTCTTCGTGTGACAAATACATGCAAATGTAGGGAGTCGGTGGATAGATGGATGGATGGAAAAAGCTGCGGGATGAAAAGGTCTTCTCTCTCTCTCTCTCAAATTTTTTTCCATCGCTCTCCCTCTCTCTTTCTCTCTCACTCACTGTCGTATTCCACTGTCCCCTTCCCAATATGCAAAGTAACTAAAAAGTAAAGCCTAGGTTTATATGAAATTTTACATGGAAGCATTTGGTTCTGGGTTTTCACTCTCTCTCGCTCTCTCTCTCTCTCTTTCTGCATATGTGACATCCAGATCAATAAAACACACGGGCACATTACTATAGTTACTATAATATAGTTTACTTCATCCCGCTGTTCCTGTCCCTTCTATCTGTATGTACATACTATTATTATGTACATGTGTAGGTACTTCTCATTCAAATGTACGTACATACAAGTTCATGTGCATGTTTGAGGCCCTGCATTTGCCAGCATGTGAATTTGGATATTTGGATATTTTAATATGGTCTAAAGTCTCTAAAGTCTAAATGTTTCGTGCATGTTTCTACTCATCCGTCCAAATGTGCATTGTACATTTTCTATAATTTGGAAACAACTAACTCGTCTTCGTCTACTCCTCTGGATAGTTGGTTGGTTGGCTGGTCCAATTCAAACTTGTACATTTCTCTCTCTCTCTCCTTTTCCTTTTCCTTTTCCTTCTATTTCTATCTGTATTTCTTCACTGCACTCCGAGCCCCAAACCAGAGAGAGAGAGTACAGAGTTCCATCTCTCTCCGAGTAACAGAAGAGAAGGAGAAATCCGAAAAGCCAATTAAATTCCCCAAAAGAACCCCGAGAAAATGTTACTTTCAATGTGACTCAAATCTACACCAGGATACTATACCATACCATACCATACCAGCCGTATTGTATGTATGTGCATAATTCTACTGAGTAAAAGGACGGCGGACAAGTATGTATGTTTATATATATGTGTGTGTGTGTTCATCTTTCCAATCCATCCATTTCCTTTCCCTCCTGCTTCTTCCCACTCAACTCTCAACTTAGGCTTTAGGCTCAACCCCAATTTCCTTCTATCAAACTTTTTTTTTAGCCTTTTCCAAACCATCTCATCTATGGATGGAGATCTCCAAATGTAGTTTTTGTTTGTCTAGATTTGAGATTCCGAGCAAGAGAGAAACGAGAGAGAGAGAAGAGAGCAAGAGATTCCAAGAAAATCCATCCGATACCGGATGACAACATTCTCAGTCGCTCAATTTTATCATCCAAACTTATTGTTAGTTGGCAAAAAGGAAAGATAAAAAAAAACAAAACGATATTGACGTCATTTGTCATTTTCCCTACATATTTTTTTCATGCTCTATAATTAAAATCAAAATAAAAAAAAAACAAAACGATATTGACGTCATTTGTCATTTTCCCTACATATTTTTTTCATGCTCTATAATTAAAATCAAAATCAAAAAAAAAACCACATGCACGAAAAAACGTGCGTACAAAGAAACCCGTCGTACATGAAATACAAGAAGATAGTTTAAATTTACAGTTAGGATTTTTTATTTTACTTTGTTTTATTATGTGTAAATTATAAACAAGGAAATATTGATAGGGAAAACCGGTACTTGAGTATAATCTGCAGGAATAGGAATAAAATGGAGGAGGTGGATGCTAATAAAGAAAAATCTCTTGGTTCACCCACAGACTCAAAGACATTACATTACGTACGGCAATTTTGATGGATGAGATGAGACGGTGTAGTCACCTCGAGTTGGAATTTGGAATAGACAAGAGAGGAAGAAGACGAAGGAAAGAGAGGAAAACTCATGGCTCAAAAATAAAATATCGACAAAAATTGAGCTAACCCCTTAGGACACTCGACTCGACTCGACTCGACTACTGGCAACGAGAAAGAGAAGAAAAAGAAGAAGAGAAGAGATGGAAAGCAAAAGGATGGAAAATGAGAAAGAGAGAAAGAGAAAAGGAGAAAAAGAGAAAAAAGTTGGGAGCGAGTGAAGAAAAAAAACTTCTTCGTTCGTTGGTCTGCGTGTTTTCTTGGATGCATTGAAGAGGACGGAGGACGGAGGACTAAGACGACTACTCTCATGCCATTATGATGACTACTACCTTCACAAGTCTATATTATTCCCCCTCACATCTCCAAGGAGCTCCCATCCATACATGTACGTACATTACTCCACCAAAGTATACGGATCCAGACTCATTCTAACCTCTCTCTCTCTCTACCCAAAGACTCTTTCTCTGTCTTTCTCTCCTCTCCTCTCAGAAATAACATAGAACTAGAGAGAGTGAGAGAGAAAGAGACAGACAAATACAAATGCTATCTATCTGGAGACATGCACATGTTCCCTTTTTTGGGAGAAGATGGACTATCTAAATCTAACGTCTACACTTTCTCTCTCTCTCTTTCTCTCTAGATCTGGTTGTTAATAGAAAATCATGGAAAATCCACATGTACAGTTGGTTGGTTGGTTGGTTGTGTGTCTCTGTGTTTACTGGGAAGAATGAGTCTGGAATCCCGACTTGTACAGAAAGAGAGAGTGAGAGAGAGTGAGAGAGAGAGAGAGAGAGAGCGAGAGAGATACAAGAAGAAGAGAAAGTGTGTTGAGGGAACGTAAAAAAAGGACGTACATTTTGGATGGATGGATAGAGGCTTGAAAGCCGTAAAGAACGGATTGGTCGACGTAGCAGCTGGATGAATGTGTCTCTAATGTCTATATGCACTATATCCCATCTTTAGCTTTCTTCTCTACTCTACTCTTCTGTTCTGTGAAGGAAGAGAAAAAGAGAGAAAGAGAGAGAGAGAGGGAGATGGAACAGTGAGGAAGATGGAGAAATACAAATTTATGTGTAGGCGCATTCAACATAGAGCATGTCGGGATATATATATCTGTAGGATATCTATGAAAAACTCCTATGACGTTCATTAGAAGCTCCCTGGTAAAGAAGAAAAAATCTCATCTCCTCGCACGTCTTCAGTTACGAGTTTTGAGCTTCTTCTTCCTTCTTCTTCCCCTCTTTTCCCCTCGTTTACTCTCCAGTTGCCCTCACTCAACTCAGCCCAAATAAGTATCTATCTATCTTTAACCAGAACTGGAAGTAAAGTACAGAACTACACAAACACAAACACACACACACACATACATTCACTCACCCTGAGCGTTGGCTTTAGAAAAATGAAGGGAAAAAATTCGAGCCTCAAATAATTCGCATGTGCCTACAAAAATTCGAGCATTATACATCACGCTATCACTATTACTATGACTGTTCCCTTCCCCGTCCCCATTACACACTGTATAACACCATGTATGTATCGTAGATGTAGTACCGTCAAACTTAAAATTAAAAACCTGTTTTAAATCAAGCCCATCGCAACCAACGAAACAACAACCAAGGACATGGCAAGGAAAAGCCCAGGTTCTAATCCAAGTCTGACGGTATTTGTTTTTTAGTGTGTGTTCTATTTATATATATATGAATTCAGTTGACACTTTCCCACATACAGATCCATGTGTATAGAAATATAGTCACACTTTCACTTATCACGAGCGTCGTGTTTGTGTCTCCACCAGTTCTGCACCTACGATTACTTCTTCAGTTTCCACTTTCCTCTCTTACATGCTTACGATACATACAATATATGAGGATGCGATGGGATGGGATGGGATGAATGCAACGAAACGACTACAGATAGTTTACATGTTCGATGGCTCGCTCGCTTTCTCTCTCTGTTGAGTTGTCACATTTTGATATAGAAGAAAAAAACGTGGAGTCAAAACCATGGTTCGCTGGTTACTCCCAATGAAATGAAATGAAATGAATAGAATAGAAAGAAACCAGAGAAGTCTCTCTGTCTCTCTCTCTCTTTCTATCACTAACCAAAACCAACTATAAGGTTCTTTTTTCTCTCTCTCTCTTTCTCTTCTTTCATATCGAGAGTACAGATGAAAGTCCCATGAGGAGTGAAGTAGAAGTAAAAGTAAAAGTAGAAGTAGAAAGAACTTGCACTCTCTCTCTCACACACACACAGAAACTGATAATATAAGTTCCTTCTATTATTACGTCTTTCCATGATTTGTACTCTCGTTGCTATCATATCAGTAATGACTGTTTCTCTCTCTCTCTCCAACTCCGGCCACAACTTTTCCCTTACCCTATTTTTTTTTACTTCTTTCTTTCCCTTTCCTTTTCCCTCTTTTTCCCTTTCGTTTTCAAATGCACGTCCGTGCCCTCGCCTTACCTCTGCTGACAGTCTAAAATATAAGTGTGTGAAAGACATGGAGGAGTGGAGTGGAGGATATTGAAACCCTTTCCCCTTTTTTTCGGCTGATGATGTACTCCTTAATTTCCGTTCCATCATTTTTCATCCTGACTCACCTATAAATTCAAATTCCCATCCTCCAAACGTGCGAGGAGACTCATTTGAGTAAATGACATTGCCGTAACCAGAATCAAAATCCGAACCAGGACCAGAACGAACTCTTGTCATGTTAATCCATGCAACCAAGGATCAGGGGACCATTTCTCACTCTGTTTTTGTTTCTTTCAAAGTTTTAAAGTTCTTTTTTAATTCACAACAATGTAATGAATAATTATATGACGATGGACAGGTCAATTTAATGGAGTTGCTTGTGTGGGGAGAAAGAATAAGAATAAGAATAAGATAGAAGTTTGAAATGAGAAAGGAATGAACGTTTGACATGAGTGAATTAATTTGAGCTTATTGGGTGAGGTTTTGTAGACAATGGATAAAGGGACGGTGTAGTTCAAGTTGAGATGAGAAGAGAAGTAGAGCAAGTGTAAGAGAGTTAATAATAGAGCAATTTATGAACTGATGAAGAATCAAGAGATTCAACACAGTGTGTAATAACAAGCATTAGTAAAGGCAAATGCAAATTGTAGAGAGAGAGAGAGAGAGAGAGATTCTCTTTCCTTCAATTTCTTGGTTGGTTCGTATAGAAGTGTTGAGCTGTGCTTTGAGTCCTCCAAGACTTTGTCTTGTCTTTTCTTCATTTCCCTTCTCTTTCTCTCTGTCTCTCGCCAAACTCGTGGAAGAAAGAGAAGGGAAAGCTGCTGTTTTTCTTCCCATCATATTTCCCTCAACTCTGTCCTACTGACTCTGACTCTCTCACACTCGGCCTCTTTCTTTCTTTCTCTCTCTCTCTCGTTCATGAATATTACAGCTTGAAATTAACTTAAAATCTAATCACGTGTCTCCATTTATGCCTTCCATATTACTCAAATCCAAGGGAAACGACTTTTAAAGTGGCTCCAAGTTGTAAAGTGAGACAAAATATACGTTACAAGAAAAAAAACCTGGACAATATTCTCAAATCCTGAATCTGACAAACAACATCATCAGCGAATAAATGCAACAATTAACAATTACACTCAACTGAACTTCTCGTTAGACGGAATTCCATTCTATTACATCTTTAATCATGACCAACTTTTTATAGATATATTTTGGGACGCGTTTCGACTGTTGGGTCTTCCTCCGGCAGGGTATAAAATAGAATGAAAATTTTAAATACAAAAGTATGCTGTAAAAAAGTCAATAGTTATGAGATAGGTACTTAATTGAAATAACTCAAAAGAAATTCAAAAGCTGTCTATTTTTCATGTTACTACGGCTACATATTTTGTTCACTTTGCATCCTTATTATTGATTGTCCACTTTTTAAATGTTGATGTTGAAATGATTTGTATCAAGAAAAGGAATGTCAATGACAATTTACTTTGACTGCAGTGTGATCTATATTCTCATGGAAGTCCGTGGATAAGTATTACAATAAGTATAAAAAACAGACACTCTTATTGTCGAGGAAAAAATGAGGAGTGGAGACATTGATTGGATGGGTCTATATATAAATAAGCTTTTGGATAAACTTTTGAAGTGGTTTTTTGGAGTGTGTGTGTGTTTGTGCATATGGATTTGGGAGTTGTGACTTGAGACTAAAGCCGAGAGAGAGAGATGAGATCCTCGCTATGTTTCTCACTCTTGCAAGTCGGCTTCATGAGCTACTTGATTTCATACTTGAATTTGATACTTCATCGTCATTATAATTGATGCCTTCTAGCACCATTCAGCCACCATCATCTCCATTTCTCCTTCTCATCTCTTCTCTCTTCTCCTTGCACATTCACAATCCAGTCGGATTATACACCTGTTCCTCCTAACTATACTCAATTCACATCCATTCACATTCACATTCACGTGTACGTACGTACGCTCCAAGGAAATTCAACTGCGAATAAAATTGCCTCATATCTTTTTTCAACTACATATACAGTATACACATACTTTTCCCCCTCCCTTTTTTTCTCTGTAAAGTAAATCTCTTGAAACAATTAGATTCTCAAAAAAACTTTAGTTGCTCAACTCGACTCTCACTGAGTCTCTCACTTTGACTTTGACGTACATTTCCTAGTTTTTTCCCCTCAAAAAACTTTCACTCACTGTACAAATTATTTTCTTTCTTTCTTTCCTTCCTTCTCCCACAAATCTTCATCTTTGTTGTTTTCCCTTTTCCCCTATTTTGTTTCTTCTTTTTTCAACAAATACCAAAAATTTAATATGCTTTCTGACTTTTTTCATTCAAAAAATTAAAAAAAAGGGAGGGATTTCAGATTTTGGATTTCGGATTTTCTACCGCCTTATCTTTTTTTTTTTAGTGGTAGTTTTTTCTCTGTGGGCAGGATATTGGGAATTTTCGTATGCACAAGTTCATTGTTGTCATGGGATGCCCTAAAAAATTATGTTTTTCATACTAATGGTGAGAGAAAGAGAAAGAGAGTGAGCCGACGATGAGAGTATGAGTAGACGAAGGAAAGGAAAGTTATGGCCTGAGAAAATTGTATTAGAAAGGGAGAGAGAGATTTGTGGCTGACTGAGTGTTGGTAGCCACAGTAGCAGTAGCAGCAGCAGCAGTCACCTTCACTTCATACAGTTGATATCTTGTGAGATTACTTGAGATTTATCACCGTGTGGTTGCCTGTGCCATTTTTATTTGTATATGTATACAGAACAGACATGTATAGATTGAGATTGTGGATAGTCTGAGGACTCGGTGGGATGAAAGTTGGTTATCGGGGAATGAAGGAGGTCGTCTCCTCCGTTTGTGTGTATGTAGATATATAGAATATAGCTAGCAGATAAAAAATATGATGTGTGGATGCGGATACAATGCGAATGTGAGTGAGCCCAAGGAAATATTGATATTCACTTTGCCCCTTGGACTCTCTCTCTCTCGTCCTGACTTTCTCTCTATCTGTGTGAATACTACACGAAAATATTATGTATGTATCCGTGTATATAGGTGCATATTTACATGGAGATTGTGCGAAAATAGGAAACTATGAGACTGGAGACTGCCAAGGGATAGAAAGAGAGAGAGAGAAAGATGGGAAAGAGAAAGATGACATTCCAGTCGACCGACAGGCCAAATCAAGGAGTTGAAGACGAAGACGTTCCTTTTTCCGTCTCCAATCCATTCATTGAACCATTCAAGTCATCCGAGCGTCCTCCCACACGTACTTTTACTATTTGCCTCCATGTTTCCCCATCCAACTCTCGTATTATTTACGGTTTTCATGTATATTTATGCCCTGATTATGTGTAGTAGTGCTCGACGGATAGTATATTTACAGCCGCTTTGTGTGTGTGTGTGTCTTCTCCTTTGCCTCTGCCTCGGTGTATGTGGAGTCTATACTTTACTTGTTCGTCGGATGTTGACATGCACATTGTCATGCATACGGACATCATAATATAATATTACATTATGGGGAAATGTTGGGGGGAGACATGAAGATGAAACCTTCTGGCTAGGTTAGCTTGGAAATCCTGTCGATTCTCCAAAATTCAATTCTCTTCTTGTCTGTCTTCTCAGTTGTCGTCTGTCTGATCATACCTTATCATATACACATCCACCATCCAACAACCAACATCCAACATTTGGAACCAGTCATACCACCTCCAGTCCCTCCATAACATAAAGCCTAACAGCTCATGCTTTTTTAGTCCTTTTCTCTCTCTCTCTTTCCACACACATGATATGTATGTTTTTTCCATCTCTTTCTATCCCATTTGTATTTACCCCCATCCATAACCTCTTTTTTTTCCTTCCCTCGAATGGAATCCTCCACTACATTTTTACACTCCCCACAAAAATCTCCTTTTTACGCCATTTCCAACCCTAAATGTTTCACACGCTTTTTCACACAAATATCCTTCAAACATGGCGCACGGTTTTACACTTATTCAACAAACACCGCAAGTGTTACTTTCATCATTTTCATTTAAATTATCAACAGCTTTAATTCATTTGGTAAGAACAAAGTATATAAGATATAAATATGTTATAAAAATGTACATCAAATGTGATACAATTGACATTGAGATGTTTCAAAAGATATCGTAAATTGTTCAAGTGCTTTATACAAACAACAACAACCAAAAAAACAGTGTAAAAGAGATTGGAAAAAATTTTAATTGTGGGGATGAAATAAGTGGAGGGAAAACGTATCGTATATATGTATCGTATGCATGGAATGGATACAATTTGATGATGATGGTGATGTGATGAGATGAGATAGGATGAGGAGAAGGAGAAGTGTGGTAGTATAGATAATGAGAGCAATGTAGAATTAGCACAAAGGCGAGAGAGAGAGAGTGAGACAGAGAGAGAAAGAGGGCTCTTAGAAATAGATATAAATTGTATAATTATTTGAAGAGCCGACCGCCCATTGAGCTATTCATTCCATTGCAATTAGACCTTGAATAACCCCGACGACCTGAGCTGAATACAAACTCACAATACAATTTTATTCACACTCACTCACTCCTCTATCCATACCTCACATTCACATGCCTACACTTACACTGACAATATATAATGTATGCACACATAGACTGAAGATACAGATACATAAAGGTAACCTTAAGACACTTCTCGACATTCAAATCCCCATATTTTCACACCGTTCGAACTTGAAAACGTGTAGATGCTCTGCACAGTTTTCAATCCAAATTCAATCATCTGAACTTAACATGCTGTTTTTATTTGAGCCAAGCAGTGCTTAAATTGGGCAGGAGCGCGGTGGAGCCTCATGTCAGCTCTCCACTACCTCCGTTTGTAAAAATTTCTCCAATATGAAAGATGTACTAGTATTTTGTGTTTCATTGTAGAATTAAAAAGAAATGAGATGAGCTGCAACTATGTAGTACATAAATACTACGTATACATACAGAGTAAAAAGTTCTCACTCCAGTGTGTTTATGGTCTAAAATTGTAAAATCTGACCTTCCAAGAAAAAAGGCTTGGCTTTAAGT